>JACEEU010000706.1:16214492-16254492 GCA_016630915.1 Callionymus lyra
AATGACAAAAAAAGAAAATAAATATTTTAAAAAAGAGGGAGCAAGAAGTAAAGGGAAAAAAGAAAGGAGGAAGGATGGAAATAGAAAAGAAAAAGATGGAGGGAGCAAGGAGGGAACGGGGGATGCAATAAAGGAGTAATAGTAGTAATGAAGGACAGAAAACATTACATGCAGATGCTAAGAAGGAAGGAAGGAAAGAAGGAAGGAAGGAAGGAAGGAAGGAAGGAAGGAAGGAAGGAGGGAAGGAAGGAAGGAAAAGGAAGGAAGGAAGGAAGGAAGGAAGGAAGGAAGGAAGGAAGGAAGGAAGGAAGGAAGGAAGGAAGGAAGGAAGGAAGGAAGGAAGGAAGGAAGGAAGGAAGGAAGGATCTAAAAGAAGAGGAATGATCGACAGGAGGGAGGTAAGAAGAATGGAAGGAAGGAAGTAAGATAGACAGTGAGAAAAAAGAATTCACAAGTATGGAAGGAAGGGGTAAGGGAGAGAAGGAAGGAAAGAAGGAAGGAAGGGTAGACAGAAGGGAAGAATGAAGAATAGATGGTTTAAAGGAACAAAGATAAAGAGTAGAAAAAGGAGGGAAGGAAGGGAGGATTGGGGGAAGGATAGGAAAACGGAAGGAATAATAGGAGGGAAGAAGGACTGTAGGGAGGTAAAATAGACACAAGTATGAAAGGAAGTGAGAGTGAAATAAAGAAGATAGGGATTGAAAAAAGAGTCCTCCAGGAAGGAAGGAAGGAAGTAATGAAGGGGAAGATGAGAAGGTTGAAACATCTCTTACCTCCAGGGTGTCTCCTCAGGATGTATTTACGGATCTCGTCGTACACGAAGATGAGGAGACTGTAGGGGAGAGCACAGAACCACCACAGGACCCTGGAGGGAGGACGAGGTCAGAGGGGAGACCATGAGCATCGACCTGGATCACATGCTAACAGACGAGCTAACGTACTTGAGCGGGTACATGCGCAGAGCCACGTCCATGCCTGGGCAGTAGGACAGGAAGGCGGCCAGAGCCGTCTCCACGAACAGGCCGAAGATCAGGATGCGGTTCCTGGAGGAGACAAGAACAGGAAGTAGAACCTTCGGGAAGAACCTCCGTACAAGTCCGGACCCCCGGGACTCACCTCATGCCCTGCTGGAACAGAGAGTTCCTCCGGGTCTTGCAGATGATGAGGTCGGCCCACTGGACCACCACGATGCTGGCGAAGAAGGACGTGTGACACGTGAACTCGATGATCTTCCTCTGCTCGTACGTCTGCGGGAGAAACACACTCTCAGTGGGTTGTGTTTGTTGAGGAGTTTATCAACAAACACAATCTTAGTGGGTCGATTGTGTTTGTTGAGGAGTTTATAGACAAACACATTCTTAGTGGGCCGATTGTGTTTGTTGAGGAGTTTATCAATTATCAACAAACAAAATCTTAGTGGGTCATGTTTGTCGAGGAGTTTATCAACAAACACAATCTTAGTGGGTCGATTGTGTTTGTTGAGGAGTTTTTACAACAAACACACTCTTAGTGGGTTGATTGTGTTTGTCGAGGAGTTTATCAACAAACACACTCGTAGTGGGTTGATTGTGTTTGTTGAGGAGTTTATCGACAAACACACTCTTAGCCGGTCGATTGTGTTTGTTGAGGAGTTTATCAACAAACACAATCTTAGTGGGTCAACTGTGTTTGTTGAGGAGTTTCACAACAAACAAAATCTTAGTGGGTCGTGTTTGTCGAGGAGTTTATCAACAAACACACTCTTAGTGGGTCGAATGTGTTTGTTGAGGAGTTTCACAACAAACACACTCTTAGTGGGTCGATTGTGTTTGTTGAGGAGTTTCACAACAAACACACTCTCAGTGGGTTGACTGTGTTTAAATATTCACTTTTGTGTTAAGATATTCACTTGTGTGTTGAGACCTTCACAGTTGTGTTTAAATATTCATTGTTGTGTTTACATATTCACTTTTGTGTTTAAATATTCACTTGTGTGTTGAGACCTTCACAGTTGTGTTTAAATATTCACTTTTGTGTTGAGACCTTCACAGTTGTGTTTAAATATTCACTTTTGTGTTTAGGTATTCAATTTTCTGTTTACATATTTACGGTTGTATTTAGACTTTCAAATTTGTGTTTAGTCCTTTTCTGGTGTGTGTTTAGATGTTCACATTTATGTTACTACTTTCGCATTTGTGTTTAGACCTTTTCAGTTGTGTTTATTGAATCACTGTTAAGGTAAGTGAATCATTGTTGTGTATTTCATTTGTTGCGTTGAGGAATCATTTTAAAATATTTGTCGTATTATTTGTTTGTTTTTAAAGGTGTAAACTTGTGTCGTGTCGTGTCGTGTCGTGTCGTGTCGTGTCGTGTCGTGTCGTGTCGTGTCGTGCCGTGCCGTGCCGTGCCGTGCCGTGCCGTGCCGTGCCGGGTCGCGGTCGCGTCGCGGTCGCGGCCGTGCCGTGCCGTGCCGTGCCGTGCCGTGCCGTGCCGTGCCGTGCCGGGCCGTGCCGTGCCGGGTCGCGCCGTGCCGTGGCGTGCCGGGTCGTGCCGTGCCCGTGCCGCGTGCCGTGCCGTGCCGTGCCCGTGCCGTGCCGTGCCGTGCCCGGGTCGTGCCGTGCCGGGTGCGTGCCCGTGCCGTGGCCGTGCCGGGTCGTGGCCGTGCCGTGCCGTGCCGTGCCGTGCCGTGCCGTGCCGGGTCGTGCCGTGACGTGCCGGGTCGTGCCGTGCCGTGCCGTGCCGTCGGGCCGTGCCGTGCCGTGCCGGGTCGTGCCGTGCGGGCCGTGCCGTGCCGTGCGTGCCGGGTCGTGTCGTGTCGTGTCGTGTCGTGTCCGTGCCGTGCCGTGTCGTGCCCGTGCCGTGCCGTGCCGTGCCGTGGCCGTGCCGTGGTCGTGCCGTGCCGTGCCGGTGCCGTGTCGTGTCGTGCCGTGCCGGGTCGTGCCGTGCCGTGCCGGGTCGCGTGCCGTGCCGTGCCGTGCCGGGTCGTGTCGTGCCGTGCCGTGCCGTGCCGGGTCGTGTCGTGCCGTGCCGTGCCGTGCCGGGCCGTGTCGCGGTCGCGGTCGCGGTCGCGGTCGCGGTCGCGGTCGTGTCGTGCCGGGTCGCGTCGCGGTCGCGGTCGCGGTCGCGGTCGTGTCGTGCCGTGCCGTGCCGTGCCGTGTCGCCGTGCCGCGTGCCGCCGCCGCGGTCGTGCCGCGTCGGGTCGTGCCGTGCCGTGCCGGGTCGTGGCCGTGGCCGCGTCGGGTCGTGTGCCGTGCCGGGTCGGGTCGTGCCGTGCCGTGCCGTGCCGGGTCGTGACGTGCCGTGCCGTGCCGTGCCGGGTCGGGTCGCGGTCGCGGTCGCGGTCGCGGTCGCGGTCGCGGTCGCGGTCGCGGTCGCGGTCGCGGTCGTGGTCGCGGTCGTGTCGTGTCGTGTCGTGTCGTGTCGTGTCGTGTCGTGTCGTGTCGTGTTGTGTTGTGCTGAAGTCTCACCCACTGCTGCCCGTAACTGTCCTCCAGCTCGTTGTAGTCTCGGTCGTCCCAGGCGATGCGGACCCCGACCAGGTCGTAGGGTCGGAACCCGTTCTCGGCCAGGATGACGAAGTAGGTGAAGAACCCGGCCAGCGCCTGGATCATGCCTGGAAGCAGGAAGTCACAACCGTTACGACTTCCTGTCGTCACAACACACGCCACAGACAGATGGTTTCTATGGCGGCGTCAGGACTCGCTCGGCCCGGACTCGCTTCCCCGGCGCCGTGGATCCACGCCGTCACCTCGGATCTGTTGCTCCAGCGTTCATCTTCTGAGCCGGGCTTGTAAATGTGCTCCGGTGTGACCCGCTGGAATCACAGGCGCCGTCCTGTCAAGCCCGAGATTTATGATCCGCTCAGGCCCGCGGGTCGCCTCCTTAAATTGTGTGTCATCCGCCGTATTCCACACATTTTCCAGCACAAGGACTCGGATGAAGGCGAAGACCATGAACGCATCACGGGAACTTTATCCTCCCGTCAAACTGTCGCTTGGATTTAGGAGCGATTTAAACGACACACTTGTTCATGGATCCAGTCCAGAGGAAATAAAAACAACACTTTTGTGTTCATAGTTACAGTTGTTGTGTTAATGTTTGCATGAATGTGCAATTGATCCGTGTCGTCATTTGTTGTTGTGTTTTCCTGATTAAGTGTCATGTTGTAACATTCGTTAGTGTTTAGTGAGTCTGTGTGTGTGGTATTGATTCATTTTGTGTTCAGTCATTTGTTATCATGTTTGTGGTGTATTGTTTGTTTTTTTGTTTAGTGATTTGTTGTCGTGCTAATTATTCTGCATTGTGTTTGTTCAGTCTTTGTGGTGTGATCATTAATTTGAGTGATTTATTGTATTGTGTTGTGTTAACCTATTTTTTAGTGTGATCCTTTTTTGTCTAGTGATTTATTTTTGTGTTGTGTTAACTTATTTGTTAGTGTGTTTTCTTTGTCTTTTTGGTGTATTGATTCAGTTTTGTGTTTTGTGATTTTTTTGTTGTGTTTAATGGTTTATTATCACGTCTTGTGAGTTTGTGGTTTCATTTTAGTGTTCAGTCATTTGTTGTTGTGTTTAGTGATTTGTTGTCATGCTAATTATTCTGCATTGTGTTTGTTCAGTCTTTGTGGTGTGATGATTAATTTGAGTGATTTATTGTATTGTGTTGTGTTAACTTATTTGTTAGTGTGTTTTGTTTGTCTTTTTGGTGTATTGATTCAGTTTTGTGTTTTGTGTTTTCTTGTGTTTAATGGTTCATTATTACGTCTTGTGAGTTTGTGGTTTCATTTTAGTGTTCAGTCATTTGTTGTTGTGTGTAGTGATTTGTTGTTTTGCTATTGTTTTTCTTCACTCTTTTGTGGTGTGTTTGTGTTTGGTGAATATTTGTTGTGCTAATCATTCTGCATTGTGTTTGTTTTAGTCTTTGTGGTGTGATGATTCATTTAAGTGATTTATTGTTGTGTTGTGTTAACTTATTTGTTAGTGTTTTGTATGTCTTTTTGGTGTATTGATTCCGTTTTGAGTATTGTGATTTGTTGTTGTGTTTATCACATCTTGTGAGTTGTTGTTTGTGGTTTAATTTTAGTGTTTAGTCATTTGTTGTTGTGTTTAGTGATTTTTTGTTGTGCTAATCATTCTGGATTGTGTTTGTTCAGTCTTTGTGGTGTGATGATTCATTTGTTGGGGTTTAGTGATTTGTTGTTGTGTTTAATGATGAGTTACTGTGTTTTGGGAGTATTTGTTGTGTATCGATTCATTTGAGTATTTAGTGAATCGTTGTTGTGTTTAATGATTCATTATCATGATTTGTGAGTTGTTGCTGTTTATGGTTTAATTTTAGTGTTTAGTCATTTGTTGTTGTGTGAAATGATTTGTTATCAATTTTTTTGAGTCTTCGTTGTTTCATTTTTGTGTTTTGTTTTTTGTGCTTATCATTTCTTAGTGTGTTTCTTCTTTGCGGTGTTTGTCCCATTTTTGATTTTTAGTGATTTATTGTTGTGTTTAATGATTTGTTATCGTGCTTTGTGAGTCTTTGTGGTTTATTGATTATTTTTGTGTTTATTCATTTCTTGTTGTGTTAATTTTTGTCATTGGTTTTGTTTGTACTGTATTAATCCATGTTTGAGTTTAGTGATTTTCTTGTTGTGTGTAATGATTCGCTATTGTGTTTTGTGAGTATTTAAAGTGTATTTTTTTCGTTTTGTTAATCTGTTGTTGTGCGTAGTGATTTGATTTTGTGTTTGACATTGTTTGTTTTTTGGTGATTTGATTCATGTTTGTGTATAATCATTTGTTGTTGTGTTTAATGATTCGTTTTTGTGTTTTTTGTTGTGTTTCGTGAGTCTTTATTGCGTATCTGTTCATTTATTCAACTTTGTACTTAGTGATCTGTTGCTTTGCATTATTGTTTATTTTTGTGAGTCTTTGTTATCAATTCACTTAAAAAAAGGTGTATTTAGTGATTTGTTGTCATGTTTAATGATTTGCTAGTGTGTTTAAATTGTATTTTTTCACGTTTGTTGATCTGTTGTAGATCCCGGGGGTTCTCCCCCCCCCCCCCCCCCCCCCCCCCCCCCCCCCCTTTTCCCCCCCTTTTTCCCCCCCCCCCCCCCCCCTTTTCCTTCCCTCCCCCCCCCCCCCCCCCCCCCCCCCCGGGGCGGGGGGGGGGGGCCCAAAAGGGGGGGGGGTGGGGGGGGGGGTTGTGTTTTTTTTGGGGGGGTTTTTTTCCCCTTTTCCCTTTTTTTTTGTTTTTTTTTTTTTTTTTTTTTTTTTTTTTGGGGTTTTTTTTTTTTTTTTTTTTTTTTTTTTTTTTTTTTTTTTTTTTTTTTTTTTTGGTTTGATTTTGTGATTAGTTTTTGTGTTGATGAGTCTTAATTGTGTATCCATTCATTCATTCATTTTATTTAGTGATATGTTGTTTTGCTTTGTTATTAATTTTTGTGTGTGTGAGTCTTTATGGAACTCCTGTGTTGTTCTCAGTTTTATCTTGATCTTTAAAGTATATACTTTTTTTAGTATTGTTTTGATTGTTAAAGTGCTTTGTGACCCTGGTCTAGAAAAGCGCTATATAAATAAATATTACTTACTTACTTACTTACTTTACTGTGTATCCATTCACTAGTTAAATATTTGTATTTTGTTTGTTGTTGTGTTTGAATTTTCATTATCCATTTTTGTGAGTTTTTTTTAGACTTTTGTCAATAAACAAACCTTTTTTTTCTTTAACGTTTTGTGTATTTTCTATTGTTTTGTTGTCGTTTGTTTAGTAGTATAAAAACTTCTTTGTTTGTGATTTACTGTCTTGATAATTTTGTGTTGTATTTTAATCACATTTTTATACAATGTTGACTCAAATTGACCTTTGTGTTTGTGAGCAATTGTGTTATTCAATCATCGATGGTTGTGTTTGTGTTGCCTTCGCAGCGGTCAGTTAGGAATCAAGGAGACGAGGCTAGGAGACGAGGAAACACCCACCGATCTGTCCGTAAGCCATACTGATGAGCCGCTCGTTCACCAGCTTGTCGGTCCTGGGGTTCCTGGGCTGCCGCTTCATGATGTCACTCTCGGCCGTCTCGTACGCCAGCGAGATCGCCGGCACCTGCCGAGGGAGGAGGCCGAAGTTATCTCGGAGACACCAGGCAACAGATCAGCTCGGGCAGGATTTCACGGCTCACACCGAGGGCTGTTTTGAAGACCCTCATAAAGCAGGAGGTCGAAAGGTCGCCGTAATAAAGACCTTCATATCTGGAGCTCAACGGCGAGCGCTCGCTGAGCGAGGACGGAAATCTCCCGACTTAAGAGGGATGGAAGGAAGGAGGGAGGACACGCTTGGTGGTCCACGAATCCACTTTGTTTCCTGCTACTCTGCTCTGACCTGCGTCTGACCTGAAATCACTCCACACTCCTGCCTCGCTGACTCTACCTGGAGAGAAGATGTAGACGTTTTTTATTGATTTGTTTGATTAGAAAAGTTATATATGGGGAAAATAAAACGTCATAAAGACTTTTTATAAATATTCCAAATAATTATATATTAAATATATATTGTTTTAAAACTGTAAACGTAATTATATATTTGTAAAGACATACATCAGTGTCTTTCGTTTAATTCATCTTTATATATTAGTTAAATGGTAAATAATGGTAAATATATTTTCTAATAATTGTAAAATCGTTTACATTTTTTTTCTTAATACATTTTGATTTAACTTTTTATTTTGTTAAGAATATACCGTAATTAAAAATGAATCAATTAGATCAACTTTTCATTGTTTTAATGTTTTTGATTACAAGTTTATATTTAGAGAAAATAAACAATAAATGTGTATTACAATAAGTATCTGACTCAAAAATAGTATCTGATGTTGACAATTATATATACTATTAATGTATTATTATTTCACATTTAGAGTTTTTGTTTTTTTAACTCACATACATGTGTTTCTTTTGATTAACTTAACCTTAATTTACTTGATAAATATTGTTGATAGTATTTATTTCAAAAAACTTAAGATGATCAATTTATATTATAGAATTATAGAAATATACTTCTATTATATTCTTTTTTTATTACACTTTTGAATTTACTTCTTTATTTTGTTCATCTAAGAATATAAATAATTAATGATTCAATTTAATAAAAATATTGTTTTTTGTTAGTGTGTCAATAATTTTTATGAGCAGATTAAAAAAGATTTAAAAGCAAAAGAAATGTATATTTTATAAATTGTTTAACTCGAAAATAGTTTCTCATATTATATTCTAAATATGTACATATATTTACATATGCAGTAAATATATTTCATTCATCGTTTGTTTTTGTTTTATTCACAGAAAATATTTCTGTTTTTGACCCATAAAAATAATCCTCAACAAATAATACAATTATTTAAAAAAACATTGCTTTTTTTAATTAATATTAAAAAAAAATTGTGGTTAAAATAAACAACAATATTATTAAACGTATAGTTTTACTAAATAAAAAAAATAAAGAGATATTTTTAAAAATTGTAATTACATTTTTTAAATAATTTTGCAACAAATCTTTGGTATTTTAACTTTAAAAAATGTAATTAAAAATATATATAATATTTGAAGTAAAAGCATTTCTTTATAAAAGTTCCTAAACAACTAAATAAACTTCTTTTTTTTTTTTTTCTTATCTGCGAAGAGGCGACGAAGACCTGCCCTATTTTACAAAAGTCCATTACGACTCTTGTTGCGCTCTGAAGGTGAAACATCAGGAGAAGAAATGAAAGCGTAATGAAAACAAGTGAGCGAGCGCTGAGCCTCCTCTCTGATGATGAATCACCGCCCTCGGGGTCGACCCGCCTGCCAACATGTCCGCCACAGGAGGAGGCGGCGGCGGCGGCACGAGGAAATGTTGGAGGTGTAAATGCAAATCTCTCTCGGATGAAGAGACGCAGAAGAAGAAATCGACGAAAGCAACTTTTTTTGTTCGCCTTCGGGCTGCTCTGGTGTGACGCGGACCAGGAGACGAGCGAGGACGAGCCGCCGTGAAAACATCAAGCCCCGCCCACCTGTGACGTCATCACCACTAAACGCTCACCATGTCGGTGCCCAGGTCGATGCAGAGGATGGTGACGGTGCCCAGAGGAAGAGGAACGCTGGCGAGGATGAAGAGCAGGAAGGGCGAGATCTCCGGGATGTTGCTGGTCAGCGTGTAGGCGATGGACTTCTTCAGGTTGTCGAAGATCAGGCGACCTGAGGAGACAAACGTGAGGAACTTAGCTAGCATAGGGTCGACTCCACTTCCTGTATTTCAGAATAAGAGTCTGTGTTTAATTGTGACTATATGTGTTAAACCCGGTCAACGCCTCGAGCGACTCTTACTACTCTGTCCTCAACGATGTGGTGATAAAAATGTGTTTTCCATCTAATGACGAGTATTTAAAACAGAAGAGTGATTTGGTTAAACCCGGTCAAAGTTCTGAGCAAACTTTTGACCACGAGATTCCAACTGTACTTGACTTCCTTCCTGGAGTAGGATTGTATATCGTCAAGAATCTGTCGTATTACAATACGGTTTCAAGCATACGATATATCACCATGTATCGTGATACTGTAGTAGCAAGTATATATCTGTAGTATTGTCGAGTACTTGACTCTGGTGTTGCAGAATTTACAGACCACATGACTCTTGATGAAGTCGTAACTTTTTTCATTTGTTTTGAAACCAAAATATATCCAAACATCGGCTTTAAAAGCTGCTGGAGTCACTGTATCCTCTTGTCCTCAGTCATTGCTGGGATCTCACTGGATTTCATTGTTAATGTTAATGACTGCTGATATCTAGCGGAAGTCTAATTGCAAAACAATAATTTATGTAATTGAATTTTTGATACAGTATCTTTAGAAAATATATTGCGGTAAATTGGTTTATCGATTTTTAGAACATTAGCTGTTTTCAATGCAAAGTAATTTATCCTTTATTTTGACTTTGAATTTTGGTGTTGTAGTATTTACAGACCACATGACTCTTGACAAATTTGTAACTGATTTCATTTGTTTTCAAACCATTTTCTTTTTTGTTCCACTGTATCCTCTCGTCCTCAGTCATCCCCAGGATTTCATTGTTCCTTTAGCTGCGATTTTAATTGCAACACAAAAATGAATAAATATCGCCAATATGTTCTTGTTAATTGTGGAATTAAAATTATTAATTAATTATAAACCATGAAATATTATGAAAAAATATATGATTTATATATATTTTTTTTCTTCGCTACAGTTCAGTTAAATAAAGATACAATACTATGGTGAAAAAGTACTGCGATATTCAAGTGTATCGATTGTTTTCTTACTAGACTTGAGTCGCTCCGGTACTTAACCAGGTTTAACTACACTGACATGAAACCAGTTATATGTTTCTTTTGTGACTTTTAGTAATAAATGCACTACATGAATGGATTCTGCGCGACCAGGAAGTGATGTCATCGTCCGTGAGCAGCTAATATAGTAGAAGATAAAAACAGAGGCGGGTCGCGAGAGGTCGCGAGAGGTCACTTCCTGTCCGGTCGCCCTCACCTTCCTCCACGCCGGTGACGATGGAGGCGAAGTTGTCGTCCAGGAGGATCATGTCGGCCGCCTGCTTGGACACGTCGGAGCCGGCGATCCCCATGGCAACGCCGATGTCGGCTTTCTTCAGCGCCGGGGAGTCATTGACGCCGTCGCCCGTCACCGCCACGATGGCGCCCTGCAGCCAATCAGAGGACGGTAAGAGACGCCATTTTACATTCATAGCTTATCAACATTTCTACTAAATTAATCATTTAAAAAATATATATATATATGTATATATATTATATATATACTGTATATATATATATAAGTATGACTCAATCATGTTTCCATTATTAAATAAAAATATAAAATATATAAAAATATATAAAACAAATCGTCTTGTTTAATAAAATAAACCATTTGTTTTACAGTAAAACTGAATTTAAAATAACAATTGAAATGTTATGATATATAATTAATCATATATAATTTAATCATATATATATATATATATATATATATATGATATATATATATATATGAATATATATATATATATATATATATATATATATATATAAATTAGCAAGGCTCTAAATATATATATATGTTTTATTTACTACATTTTCACTGAATAAATTACAGGATTAAGTTAGAAATAAATTAGTTTTATTAAAATAAAAAAAAAAAACTCAATAAACCTTTTTAATTGCTATAAAATGTCATTTTTATTTAATTTAATTATTATTTAATTATGATTAAAATCTTCTTTATTTATTTATTATATAAATATTTAAACACAGTCATTGCATCATTACTATTTTATCATTATTCTAGTTAAAAACGGTTATTTTCTGTGGCAACAAGCGACTTGGATGACTGATCAACATTGGAGGCGAGCGAACCTGTCTCTGGCAGCCCTCCACGATGATGAGCTTCTGCTGCGGCGACGTGCGAGCGAACACGATCTCCGTGTGGTTCCTCAGCAGGTCGTCCAGGTACTCGGAGCTCATGTGCTTCAGGTCCGACCCGTGCACCACGCAGGCCTTGGCATCCCTGGGAAGAGAGTCAAAACAAAGGGCAGGTTTGAATGTTCAAATGTTGAAATTGTTTTTGTTTTGTTTTTTTGTCGTTGGACGGCGGCGACTTTGATTGTGAATCTCTAACACTGTATTTTTAAAGCATCAAAAATCAAGCCTTTTTCAATAAATAATTCAATTCAGTATAAAATTAAACGTTTAAAAAAAAACAACAACAATGTGAAACATTTTTCAATGTAAATAATTAGTATTAAAAAGAAAACAAAACGCGAAAATTCAATGTAAATATGCAAAGTAGAAATTTTTTGTAAAAATTCAATGTATAAATTCAACGTAAAAATTCAATGTAGAAATTTAATGTAAAATTCAATGTAAAAAATCAAATGTAAAAATTCAATGTAGAAATTCAATGTAAAATTCAATGTAGAAATTCAATGTAAAAAATCAAAAGTAAAAATTCAATGTAAAAATTCAATGTAGAAATTCAATGTAAAATTCAATGTAAAAAATCAAAGTAAAAAATCAATGTAAAAATTCAATGTAGAAATTCAATGTAGAAATTCTATGTAAAAATTCAATGTAGAAATTAAATGTAGAAATTCTATGTAAAAATTCAATTTAAAAATTCAATGTGAACCTTTTCGACGTCCAAGCGTAAACTGTCGATAGGAATCAATTGTTTCGCTTTAGTTGCCTGTATCTTAAATTATTTTCTACACCAACTTTTTTTACACTGAATTTATTGGCCTTGAATTCTTTACATGTATATTTTTTAAACATTAAATCGATTTGTTTTTTTAAACATTGTTTAAACTCAATTTTTTACATGGAATTTTCTTACATTAAATTATTTACACTGGTTTTATTTACATAGATTGTTTTTACATTCAGTTTTTGAAGGTAATTTTTGGACATTTTCTTTTTACATTAAATTGTTTTCACTTTGTTTTTTTACATTTTAAATGTTGACATTTTTTTTCTTTTAATTGTTTCATTGAAAATGGTTTCATGTCAAATTTTTTACACATTTAATTTTACACAAAATGAACACATGCATTGAAAAAAAGGCGGGAAAATGTATATACTGTATATATACAGTATATATAAATATTTATATATATATATATATATATATATATATATATATATAATAAAAAAGTACTTGACATTCTATTGTAATTCAAAGCCTGATTTTGATGCTTTAAAAATGAAATACTAGAGATTGAAATTCAAAGCCCGATGGATCGACATGTGTCCCTGACAAGACCCACGGACCTCGGGTTGACTTCGCTGAGCGGGATGTTGAGTCTCTCCGCGATGTCCTCCACGGTCTCGTTGCCCTCGGAGATGATGCCCACGCCCTTGGCGATGGCCTTGGCCGTGATGGGATGATCCCCGGTCACCATGATCACCTGTGAACACAAACACACCTGAATTCGCCCCCTGCTGGCTGCCTCTCGTCGGTGCGGGCGGCTCACGTACCTTGATGCCGGCGGAGCGGCACTTCCCGACGGCGTCCGGCACGGCGGCTCTTGGGGGGTCGATCATGGAGATGAGGCCCAGGAAGCAGAGCTGCTCGGTGGGGAAGTTAGGGTCGTCGCTGTCGAAGGAGAAGCCTCGAGGGAAGTGGGACGGCGACAGGCTGAGGTGGCAGAAGCCTGCGAGGAGACGCCGCGAGAATCAGCTCCAATTTTTAACCGGGTTTAACCTCCTGGAGGAACAGGAAGTGCTCACCCAGCACTCGCTCCCCGAGTCCTCCCAGCTCCTCGTAGGCGTTCTGGAACGACTCCTTCCAGGTCTCGTCCATGGGTTGCTCCTGACCGTGGATCATGATGGAGCTGCATCTGTGACATCATCAGGGTTGAGAAACTTTTCCCGCCAAATATAGCGTTCCCCCCAAAAAAAAGACCTCAAAGGCCTCAAAAGAATAAAACAAACGCAACAGATATATCCAGGGTATCGTGATGAGGCGCCGGAATGAGACGACAGATTCTTTTCAACAGAAGATAAAAACGCCGAGCCTTTAATTGCTCTTGCTTTGATATAATTAAGTCACGCTGAGTGAAAACGACTCGCAGGCGGAACTGGGAAGATAATTGGGAATCTATTTTTAAAGTGATTCTTTCTCTTTCAACACTCTCGCACTTCCACTTCAGCGGGAGTCGAGGCGAGGACTCCCTGAAGCGCCCGACGTGTCGGAGAGACTCACCTCTAAGGCGGGAAAACAACTTGCTTGGGCTGTGAGACCTTAATGGCGGACTCGCTTCTTTAATGAGGGGTCGGACTCGTTGTGTGTGACACTAGTTGTTGGACTCTCACATGAAAGGACTCATGGATCACATGGAAGTGACAAAGTGGGTCAATGAGTCCCACAAACGTGGACGAGTCAACGCGAGGTTTAACCAGGAAGTGGCTCTGAATCGTGGAGTCCCACACACAACTATCTGGGTCATTTGAATGTCAAGTGAGTGGGACTCGAGTCATAGCGTTAACGAGTCTTACAAATCTAGTTGAGTCCTGTTAAATCAAGTTAAACTCATGAGGTGCGTACAACTTATGGAATCGTCTTTTCCGACAAAGCCTCCACAAGTCTCCTTAGTATTACTCGGCGAGGTTATATAGTATTACTCTGTTAGAGTCAGCAGTATTACTCTATGAGGCTTAATAGTATTACCTCACAGAGGCTTAGTAGTATTACTCGGCAAGGCTCACTACTATTACTCCTCAAGGCTCAAGTAGTTTTACTCCGTGAGACTCTGTAGTATCACTCCATGAAACTGATAAGTATAACTATGCTAGGCTTAGAAGTATTACTCCATGAGACTCATTTGTATTACTCTGTGAGGCTCAGTAGTATAACTCCAGTGGGCTCTTTAGTATTACTCTGCAAGGCTTAGTAGTATTACTCCGTTAGAGTCAGCAGTATTACTCTATGAGGCTCTGTGAAACTGGTTAACTTGCTAGCCCCAGTGTTTTACTCCAGAACGTGAAGGCTCTGTAGTATTACTCCACAAAACTGAGAAGCTAGCATATAGGTCTGTGAGTGTTAAAAATGCTGAGGCTCAGTAGTATAACTCCACAAGATTCAGTAGTATTACTCCTCAAGGCTTAGTAGTATTACTCCAGGGGGCTCTTTAGTATTATATTGCAAGGCTCCGTAATATTATTCCGTGAGACTCAGCAGTATTACTCTTTGTGGGTTAATACTGTTACTCCACAAGGCTCTGTAGTATTACTCCACAAAACTGAGAAGTAGGTCAATGCTAGGCTTAGTAGAATAACTTCACAAGATTCAGTAGTATTACTCCTCAAGGCTTAGTAGTATTACTCCAGGGGGCTCTTTAGTATTACACTGCAAGGATCCGTAATATTATTCCGTGAGACTCAGCAGTAATACTCTTCGTGGGTTAATACTATTACTCCACGAGGCTCTGTAGTATTACTCCACAAAACTGAGTAGTATGTCAATGCTAGGCTGAGTAGTATTATCCAAGAGACTCAGTAGAATTAGACCTCAAGGCTTAGTAGTATCAGTCCAGGGGGCTCCTTAGTATTACTCTGCGATGATCCCTGCGATGAAACTCAGTAGTATTACTTTGTGATGGTCCGTAGTATTGATATAATTATACTAGCCTTTTAATTCTTATTTATGAAAATAGAGATGTTCCTTGATATTGTGCTTATAATCCGATGCCCTTTATATTCCGAACTATAGGTTAATATTTCCGTGAGTCCGTCTATCTAACGTTTCACGGACAGGTACGGGTCCACGGGCCAGAGTCAAACAACTTCATCTGCATATCTCGGAGATAATGGTGAACGCGATCCAGCGGTAAAGTTCCAGGATAACTCCAGGAACTCGTTTATTCAGCGCTGCGAGGGATTAAAGGAAGCGATCTTCTTTAAAAGGCCTGTTTAAAGGTTACACCGGAGGATTATATCGGCCAATTAGACGGTGTTTCCGAGGCTCTGATAGGTAAATAGGATCCGTGGCGTGGAGCGTGTTTGGAAAACTCATGTGTTTACTGGTGGAAGGTACGGATCACGGAGCCTCATTACAGTCTGAAGCTTCATCCTGCGACACCCAGGAGGTTGTTAGCAGCAAATGGAAGTAAATTCTTTTATCGCTTTAATCAGAGCACGACTGAACAACACCATTAGGTGGAGAGGTTGAATTAGATTCTTCCGTCATTTGAGGAGCTGCTGAGGTTCCAAATGTTACATTTTATTTATTTTAATTATTATTATTAAAGTAGATTTCAATTTGATTTGTATATTTCAAATTTGAATTTGTTTTTATTGTTTAATTGAATAAAATCTCAAGTGTATTGAATGTTGGATTTTTTTAAAAAATATTGAATAGAAAAGTGTATTTATTACTTAAAGTTTCACATTATAATTCCAATAATTCCAAAATATTTGTATAATAGTGACACGATTGTATATTGAATGAAAAAGGCTACAAATGAAAAAAATACTGAAATGGATATTTTCTTTTTGAATTATTTAAATTAAAACATCAAACTTAATGTATTTAAAAAATAATAGAAATAAAAATGTTCACAACCTTTTAAATTATATATAAAAATGTCAATATATTAATAAACCAACGTTTTTGGATTGAATTTAAAAGGCGGCACATTTAAAAACATTTAGAACATTTTTATTTTTTTATTTTTAGAAGTCAACATCAAACTCTATGTGTAAAAAAAAACGTTAATTTAGAAAATATATATAATAATATTTCAAATTTATAGTAGTAAATAGTTAATAAATAGTAATAGTAAAAAAAAAAGTCAACCTTTCAATATCGAAATTATTGAATTAAACAGTTTTTTTTTAAATTATTAAAATAAATTCTTAAAAACAACAATACAAAAATTCAACATTTGAAATGTAAGTAAGTAAGTAAGTAATATTTATTTATATAGCGCTTTTCCAGACCAGGGTCACAAAGCGCTTTAACATTCAAAACAATATTCAATAAAGTATATACTTTAAAGATCAAGATAATATATAATATATAAGTGAAATTCAACATTAAATACTCGGATGAAACTCATGTACTTCCACACAGTTTGTCTATACTTGTGACGTTGTTGTGAAACATGTGTGTGTGGTTGTGACACTAAGATGAACTAACCTGTCCAAGATCCTCTCCGGCGCCCCCTTCATGACCAGCAAGTGCCCGGATTCTTCCACCTCGTGCACCGACAGCTTTGGAGAAGAAGAAGAAAAACAAAACTCTCAACATACATTTGTGTTTCATGAGATGCGGCGAGAATCGAGTCGTCCCTGGAACCGAAGACGAGTCGACTCGAGCGCACACCACACGTGTGTGTTCACTTTTTATTGACACAGAATAAATTCACACACACACACACACACACACACACACACACACACACACACACACACACACACACACACACACACACACACACACACACACACACACACACACAACATCTGTGTGTGAGTCACGGCGAATCTAATCCGATGGAACCTGAGCAGCATTACTTTCCTCGCCGACACAGATGTTCTTATTTTAAGTCAAACAGATTCACGCTGCGAGTCTCGGGTTCAAATCCCCAGACGGGGACCTGAGCAGGACTACAGGTGTTCCAACAAGGCTCGGAGTCAGTGATTTAATTGCCAGCGACACCTTCTCGGGAAGTGTAACAACTTGCGTTTGTTTTTCTACGAACGGATTTGAATCAATTACGAAGGTTTGTTTAAACGAAGAGTTGTTTTTTTTGTGGTTCTACTGAAGGTGCGTTTACACCAAATACGACCCCTTGATGGTCCGGAGTTTTCGTCGTTTTTTCTGTCTAACGACTTCCTGTCATCTTACAAAAAGTAGGTCTTTCGAACGGGGGTCGACCTGTAGAGACCGGTCGACATCCCAAGACCACTTTTTTCTTGGTCTTTTTCTGGATATCAGAGGTTTTGATCTTGACCTAGTACCGACACCTGCTGGTCTATGGAGTGTTTTAGTCTAGGTTGAGGTAGGCTAGCTGGGTGGGTCTAATGTTAGAGGAGAGTCAAAATGGCGGATTAAATTGCTGCAACACCTTTTTGGAAATGTAACAACTTTGATTACACGATGAAGGTTTGCTTAAACAAAGTACCAACACCAAATAAGTCCCCTTTATGTGCCGGAGTTTTCGTTGTTTTTTTAATCGCTATCGATCAATCAACTTCCTGCCATCTTAAAAAAGTAGGTCTTTCGAACGGGGGTCGACTTGTAGTCCTGGAGACCGGTCGACATCCCAAGACCACTTTTTTCTTGGTCCTTTTCTGGAGAAAAAGGTCTTGATCTTGACCTAGTCTTGACACCTGCTGGTCTATGGAGTGTCTTAGTCTAGGTTGAGGTGGACTCGCTGGGTGGGTCTAAGGTTAGAGGAGAGTCAAAATGGCGGACTAAATTGCTGCAACACCTTTTTGGAAATGTAACAACTTTGATTACACAATGAAGGTTTGCTTGAACAAAGTACCAACACCAAAGACGACCCCTTTATGTGCCGGAGTTTTCGTTGTTTTTTATCGCTACCGATCAACTTCCTGCCATCTTAAAAAAGTAGGTCTTTCGAACGGGGGTCGACTTGTAGTCCTGGAGACTGGTCAACATCCCAAGACCACATTTTCCTTGGACTCCTTCTCGAAAAAACTCTTTATTTTGACCTCTTTTTGACACCTGCTGGTCTATATAGTGTCTTAGTCTAGGTTGAGAGTGGGCGGGTCTAGGGTTAGCGGAAAGTCAAAATGGCCGATCAGAGTGAGAACTTTTATTTTCTATCTACTTAAAAGGTAAGAAAATGAACTGGACGTCTGGTCCAAAATATTCTTGGGGGGAGGCCCGGGGGGGTGGGGGGATTTTCTTGGGGGGGGGAAACCCCGGGGGAAGAGGTACGGTGGTCTTATTGACCCGCTCGACCCATCCAGCGGGAGCTTGAGAGAAACCAGGAGGGGGGAGTTCCTTCCTGCGGAGAGTGAGAGCTCTCGTCGGAGAGGAAGTGGGTGAGGGACATTATTTTCGGTCGCGCTGATGAAGAGTCTCGCTGAGCGGAGAAGATTGTTTACGTAGCTACGACCCACCGGCAGAAAACATTATGACCATCTGTCTAATAAAGTGCTGCTCGTGGACGGAGGGTTTGAAACTTTCCACCGAGTCGGATCTTAAATTATTAAGATGTAAAAATATATTCAGTGACTTCTGTCACGAAGCATTTTCTCATATCCGACTTACAATACTCAACAGGAAGTGAGTTTGACTTCAAGAGGAAGTGAGTTTTTTTTTATTTTACTTGGGGCCTGAGTCACTCATGACTTAAGCCAGGTTTAACTTTGATATAAGATTATTAACTATATACTGGATATATTCTGTCAAGGTAAAGCAATACAATATTGAACCAAAGTCTTCAGATGGACTCTTATTTTGAAAGGTCAACTAAAGAAAGAAGCACCATTCCAAGTGATCTGAAATTAATGTACAGTAAGTAAGTAAGTAAGTAAGTAATATTTATTTATATAGCGCTTTTCCAGACCAGGGTCACAAAGCGCTTAAACAAACAAAACAATACTCAAAAAAGTATATACACTTTAGTACATATTATTGTTATATTATTTCTTCCATATTAATGCTCCAAGAGGTAAAAAAGGTACCTCGTGTTCCGTGTATTTCAGAATACTTTTATTTTGGAAATGTTATTTTTGGATGATTGGAATTAGAACAACAAACAAACAAACAAAAATGTATATAGAATTTAAAAGGCTACACATGTATTTTAATCGAGTTTTCGATAATGTATTTTTGAACTATTGCAATTCAAATATCAAACTCTATGAGTAAAAACTGAAGTCAATAATAAAAAGAAAAGAAAAAGGTATCCTTTTAAATTCATATAAAAATGTTGGCACTATTAATATAAATATTATATATATAATTTAAAAGGCAAAAAATGAAAACACATGGAAGTTAGACATTTAATGTTTAAATTATCTGAAGAGAATATCAAACTCTATGTGTAAAACAAAAATCATTCATTTTGACAAGAAAAATAGTTTAAAATCAATTTAAAAATGTTGGCACTGCTAGAAATAAATAAAGGTGTTTAGGAAACGTATTTTTTAATAATCGGAATTAGAATAACAAACTCTATGTAAAAACAAAACAAAAAAATTAATTCACTATTAACTACTAACTTATTTACTTACATTAACTACTATTATTATTATAATTTACTATTATACCAAAAAAATGATATCGAATTTAAAAGGATACAAATCAAAACATATTGAATTTAGACTTTTTTATTTTTCATTATTGAAGTTAAAATATTTGTGTAAAACAAAAATGATTAATTTTGAATTTTGAATGTGGCGCAACAGTTTGTAATACAAACTCTAGACTAAACTGTTTATTAGTCACTTCGCAAGTGTGTGTAGACGATGACAGTCGTACCTGGTACTTGTTGGTGGAGTTGAAGGGGATCTCGGTCACTTTGTTGTTGATCTTCCTCATCTGACGAACGCTGCCGCAGCAGAGCTCGATGCACTTGAGCAGCGCCGACTCCGAGGCGTCGCCCGCCGTCTCCCTCTGTGGGCGACAGAACTAGTTTGACAGAACGATACATGGCATACGTGGATCTCACAGAAAATAAGAACAGGAAGTGAGTCCCTGTCAGTCAAAGAAAACCCAAGTTGCTCCGAGTTCTGACCGGGTTTGACCTTCATGTTGAAGGAGGCGGGAGTTAAACCTGGTCAAGAGTCTGAGGGATTCTTATCCACACATTAGATAGTTCAATTTGTAGGTGGGGCTTTTATTTTGTAGGAAGTAACCACTCATGAGTTCATTCATTGAAGTGGGATCAGGTTTGTGTTAAAATAAAAATGTAATAATAGCCAATGAAGTTGCTCAAAAGTCAATGATAAAACTTTTTTGTATTGTATCCTCACCTATGGAAGTATTTCAGTTCTGTGAGTTGTTTAATTTAACGTTTTAAATGTTGAAACTTTTGATTTTTTAATTTGAATGTTGTTTTTTTGTCATTGAAGTATTATTATTTATTATTTTTAATAATTGAATTTTGTAATTGATATATTTAAAAGTTAATTTGTTTTTTCTTGATAAATAAATTCAATAATTTGTATATTTAAAGATAGAAAAATAGAAAATCTAAAAATATATACTGTATAATATTTAATATATAATATTTAATGTCTTAATAATAATTTGGAAGAAAAAAAAGGAAATTGTTGTAAATATAATTAATCAAACTAAAAAAAGTATTAATTTTGAAAAGATTAGAATTAGAATAAAAACAAATTCAAAATAAATACAA
This sequence comes from Callionymus lyra, assembly GCA_016630915.1. Classification (NCBI taxonomy): domain Eukaryota; kingdom Metazoa; phylum Chordata; class Actinopteri; order Syngnathiformes; family Callionymidae; genus Callionymus; species Callionymus lyra. Next base: position 16,235,373 of record JACEEU010000706.1, read on the forward strand.
ATAATTGAATTCAATTGTTCAAATTGAAAAAAAAACTGTTCAATGCTTAAAAAAAACCAACCAATTTTCAATAAAATAAAATAAAAAAGAAACCTTTAAATGAACAAGCTTTTTAACCATTGTGTTAGCTCCGGGTCAAGGTGACCCAGCAACAAAACATTTGTTTTCAGGCATTTGGGTCACCATGACCCTGAGGAAACACAAAGGTTAATTCAGCTATATAATAAAAACAACCTTTTAATCTATAAATTATAGAATTAAATTTAAAAAAATTAAATTAAAGAAATTAAAAGTTTCAACATTTAAAATGTTAAATTCAACACTTAATGTGCCGATTCCACTGATATACAAACATATTAACCTGTCATACAAAATGACAAATCACATATTTTTATTTGGATACTTTTTTTTTTCCGAGTGTTATTAATGCTAACTCCACGAGGTGAAAGAGAGACAGAGTAGTGTTCCAGATAATAAAATGTCGAACCATACTTTCCACATCGACTCTTATTTTGAAAGGTCTAAAGAAGGGAGACGACATTTTAAGAAATAAAAAATGGTATTAACAAGAGTCACTTCTGAACTACTGCTCAAACAAGATAAAAAGAGACACTTCCTGACCTTAAATTTCAGAATAAGAGTTGGTTTTAAGTCACTCCTTGAATTTCTCGAACTCCTGTGTTGTTCTCAGTATTATCTTGATCTTTAAAGTATGTACTTTTTTGAGTATTGTTTTGATTGTCTAAGCGCTTTGTGACCCTGGTCTCGAAAAGCGCTATATAAATAAATATTACTTACTTACTTACTTACTTACAAATATTTTAGAAGAGACTTTTATTTTGGAGAGTTGTGATTCCACTCTGGACCTTAGTCACTCGGATTTGTAGCCATGTTTAACCTTAACGTAAGAGAACTATTTGGATACTTTTTTTTTTCGAGTTTTAAACAAACAATAGTAGAAAAACAATTATTATTTAGGGTTTTCGTCGTTTCTCGCCCCAAATAACTGGGAAATTAAAGTCAAAACAAAGAAAAAGTAATTAATTAATGTTTTAAAGTCACGTTATTTTGTTCTGAGCACCATGGTGTCGGATCTACAGGAGTCGTCCTCTTCCATGTAACAGAAAAAAAACACCATGAATTATTCAGTATTTCGGCTCGATGGGAGGAAAGCGTTGAAGTAAAGTCTGCTGTAGCGTCGGAGGATGATTTCGGGACATTAGCGATGATTGTTCGGCGGCTCTTTAACGCCCGCGATGTGCTCCAGCGATCTCTCCTCCTTCCCAAAGAAGCATTATCGCTCTTCACCGTAAAACTCCGCCGGTCCTTCCCTGAGAGCCAATTTATTATAATCCCGGCCGCCGACGTTTTTTTTTTTTCAACCGCCGACGCCAGATAGGACGACAAGAGATCCCTCTTTGTTCCTGTTTACTCATTCATGAAGCCACGCAGAAGCAAGGACACGCCAGCGCCGGCGACGCCAGATTTGTCCTTGTTTGTGCCTTTTTTCCATGAATGAATAATCGGATCGGGGGCACTTTTCCCGGTCGGGAGGAAACTTGGAGGGACGTCCGGAGGGTTCGGACGATACCCCTCGAGGGGTCGGCGACCCTCGGGTTCGGTGGGTCTTATTGACCCGCTCGACCAATCCGGCGGAACTCAAATCTCGAAACTAGGAAGCGGGGAGTTCCTTCCTGCGGAGAGTGAGAGCTCTCGTCGGTAGATGGATCTTATTTTCGGCGGCGCTGACGAAGAGTCTTGCTGAGCGGAGGAGATTGTTTACGTCGCTACAACCCGCCGGCGAAAAACATTATGACCATCTGTCTAATAAAGTGCTGCTCGTGTACGGAGGGTTTTGAATCTTTTCCTGCCGAAGTCGCGTCTTAAATTATTAAGATGTTAAAATATATATTCGGTGACAGAGAGTGTGACGGAGAGTGGTGGCTAGCGTAGCCGGCTGAAAGCTTTTCATCTTGTACTCAGCAGGAAGTGAGTTTGACTTCAAGAGGAAGTGTTTTTGGACTTGAGTCACTCATTACTTTAGCCAGGTTTAACCTTAATAAACTATTAATAAATGAAATTGTAGTGTAAATGCGAGGGTTTTGAATGCTTTTATTTTGTTATTTTATTTTGAAATCCTTACATCGGAAGTTGTACCTTTTTGATCCAAGCAATTGTTGAAAGATGAATGTAATGTAGCACCTCCAAGGGTTGAAAGAGATGAGGAAGTGTTCCAGATAATAAAATGTTGAACACTATTTTCCACAATGACTCTTATTTTGAAAGGTCTAATGAAGGGAGATGATATTTCAAGAAATAAAAAATGGTATTAACAGTACAAGAGTTACTTCTGACCTACCGCTCAAACAGGATAAAAAGAGACACTTCCTGACCTTAAATTTCCGATTAAGATTTGGTTTTAACAGTCAAAAATATTTAAGAAGAGAGTTTTATTTTGGAGAGTCGTTATTTCCACTCTGGACCTGAGTCACTCGGATTTGTAGCCATGTTTAACCTTAATGTAAATGTAATGTAAACTAACTGAAAACATAATCAATCAACGTGAAGCAATAAAATATTGAAACATACTTTTCAAATCAACTCTTATTTTGAAAGGTCTAATGAAGGGAGGTGACATTTAAAGAGATGTATTTTCAATACGAGAGTTACTTCTAACTTAATTTTCAGAGAGGAAAAAAAATGAGCAACTTCCTGTTCTTGAACTTCAGAATACAATTGAGTTTGAGTATATTTAAGAGAGAGACTTTTATTTTGGAGAGTTGTGATGCCCCTTGGAATTGCAGGCATGTTTGTCTTCAATATACTATAAATATATCAACTTTACATATATAATCTACTAAAGCAATACATAGAATAGTGAACTATAACTCTTATTTTGAAAGGTGTAATAGAGGAAGAGTTACTTCAAGTAAACTAAACGTATAAGTACAAGAGAAACCTGAACTGTATTTCAAGGAGTTAGTCTCAACAGTCAAATTTTTTTTTTTAAATAGACTTTTATTTTGGAGAGACTTGATTTTTACTCTGGACCGGAATCACTGGTAAATTCCGCCATGTTTAACTTGAATCCGAGGGAATCACTGTACACACAATCTATCAAAATAAAGCAATAAAATTTGAATCCATGCTTGTCACATTGAATCTTATTTTGAAAGGTCTAATGGAGGAAGATTAAAAGAGAAAACATATAGTTGAGTTTTTGATAACTTAATGCTTAAATATGAAAAGCTAAGCCACTTCCTGTTCTTGTATTTCAGAATGAGAGTTACAGTTATTAGTCGATGAGAGAGAGACTTTTATTTTGGAGGATAGTAAATCCACGCTGGGTATGAGTTGCCCAGCGTTTTGACCACGTTTAACCTTCGTACTGCCGTGCAAGTGGAGGAAGTTAAACCTGGTCAACAGTCGGAGCAACTCTCTCTGTTTTTGTAATCATTTTTTACCGAGTCGTTATTTATGACTCAAAAACCATTCCAGACACAGGAAGTGAAACCGTACCATGAGGATGGGCAGGTGGTCCTGTCCGGCCCGGAAGTCGGCCCGGTTGCAGAGCCCGGCGACCCGGGACAAGGCGGACCAGGTGTCGGAACTCTTGTCGAAGCCGGTCCCTGAGCCAGAAGGAGAGACGGTTTTATATCTTGGACTCGAAAAGACTCTCGAGCGAAAATACTTCAAACTCAAAGATTCTCTTGACCTGCAGCGACCTTCGTTCACAGGGAGCTGCACGAAGTGCGAGTAAGTCGTCATGTTTCAACTCTTTAACTTTATTCTTGTGAATGATCTGAACCTGTTTCTCTCAATTCAGTATTGCTGTGACTTTGACAGATTTTAGTGAAAATAAAAAGTGTAAAATGTGTAAAATTGTGACTCTTTCGAGTCAGTTTTTGACCAGAAAAGTGCTTTTTGAGATATTTTTTTATTTGGTTATTACAAGAAAATTGATTCGTCCACGTGGGAACAGATTTGAGTCAAAATTTAAAATCATCCAAATTTATCAAAAGAAGTTCTACTGAACGACGAGTATTTATAAACAAACACAAATATGAAAGGGAAGTAAAAGTATTTAAAAAAAAGTTAAAAATAAAAAGTAAATTAAATTAATTAAACTATTAGGTTAAGAGTACTTCTACAAAACAATTAAAATAAGTCAATTCAGTATTTAGAAAATAAAATGTAATTGTATATGTCATTAAATTAAAAGAAAAACTATAAAAAAATAAATAAGTAAATACTTTAAATAATGTTAGTTATAATATTAAATTATTTGAAAAAGAAATGATGATATAACAATTATTAAATGTAAACTGATATAAATCAGTGAATATTTACATTTAGAAATGATCTTAACTTGGAATAAATTCAATATTTTTTATTTGATGTATTTATTCAACACGTGTTCTAGTACACGGAAATTATTTATAAACAAACACAAATATGAAAAAGAAAGTCAAAGTATTTAAAAAGTCAAAGTTAAAAATAAAAAGTAAATTCAATTAATTAAACTATTAGGTTAAGAGTACTTTTACAAAACAATTAAAATAAGTAGATTCAGTATTTTAAAAATAAAATTTAGTTGTATACGTCGTTAAATTAGGAGAAATACTACTAAAAATAAAAAAGTAAATACTTTAAATAATGTTAGTTATAATATTAAATCATTTGAAAAAGAAATGATGATATTTTTCAATTAGTAAATGTAAACTGATATAAATTGGTGAATATGTACATTGAGAAATGATCGTAACTTGGAATAAATTCAATATTTTTTATTTGACGTATTTATTCTACACATGTTCTAGTACACGACGAGTATTTATAAACAAACACAAATATGAAAAGGAAGTAAAAGTATTTAAAAAGTCAAAGTTTAATTAAATTAATTAAACTATTAGGTTAAGATTACTTTTACAAAACAATTAAAATAAGTAAATTCAGTATTTTAAAAATAAGATTTAATTGTATATGTCTTTAAATTAGAAGGAATACTTTATAGAAAAATAAAGAAGTAAATACTTTAAATATTGTTAGTTATAATATTAATGATTAATTGATGATAATTTTCAATTCTGGACATATTTTATTTTATTTTAACAAACTGATACAAATCAGTGAATATTTACATTTAGAAATGATCGTAACTGGGAATAAATTCAATATTTTTTATTTGATGTACTTATTCAACACATGTTCTAGTACACGACGAGTATTTATAAACAAATATTAAAGGAAGTCTAAAGATAATACGGTTCATTAAACTATTTTTAAAATCTACTGTTTCCAGCAGCAACAGATCTTCCCTCCTGGACTGCAGGCAGGTTCTGAACTGGAGGTGGATTTGATTGGTCCTTTGGTTCTGCTGCAGCAGATCCACATGTTTGTAGCCGAGGGGGCCACGGCAGAACCCCCCGCCCCCCTACCCTCGCCCCCCTTACACCGCCACTCAATTAATCCGGGTGTCAGGACTCTGCAGCGTGAAAACTGAGCAGATGAGTTTCAGCGGGGGGTGTGTGTGTGTGTGTGTGTGTGTTCATGTGTGTGTGTGTGTGACGTCACACCCTCCATCCCTCTCTCACCGGACTGGTCCTCGGACGTGTCCGCCTCGTGGATCTGGTTGTCGAACCACATGTGGGCCACCGTCATGCGGTTCTGGGTCAGCGTGCCCGTCTTGTCGGAGCAGATGGTGGAGGTGGAGCCCAGGGTCTCCACGGCCTCCAGGTTCTTCACCAGGCAGTTCTTCTTGGCCATTCGCTTGGCAGTGAGAGTCAGACACACCTGGGGGAGGAAGGGGTGAGGAAGGGTGAGGACGGGTGAGGAAGGGTGAGGACGGGGGAGAGAGAGGGAGGGAGGAAGAGGGAGCAAGAATGAGTGATTGTTAGTCAAATGCAACGGTGCATTCAAGGGTTTGTGCAGGGGAAATCATGTGTGGTGCAAACATGTGTGTAGGTGTGTGTGTGTGTGTGTGTGTGTGTGTGTGTGTGTGTGTGTGTGTCTGTGTGTGTGTAGATAGCAGGTGCACAGGGACATGAAAATTCCATGAATACGCACAATTCATGCGGCGAGATACGACAACCTGGACCACATTTATTCACGTCGGGAAAACTTGACACGCACACATGTTCGCCTATAAATACACACACAGCCGCCCGCACACACGCACACTTGTCGTCGCCCGATAACCCTACACACACACAGACACACACACATTGTTGTCGAACCATGCGAGCGCACAATCGCTCATATGTCAGACCACCGGTGAATACACAAGCCGATACACACACACACGTCTACAAAATGCATTAACACAATGGACACACTTGAATCAGACACACACCTGCACAAAAAAACAACCCATTTGCAGAAACACAAACTTGGACGCAGACAAACACACTTATCTTTCTATTACACACTTGACTCTTGACGGAGTCGTCACTGCTTTCATTTGTTTTCAAACTAAAATATGTCCAAACATCGGCTTTAAAACGACTGTATCCTCTCGTCCTCAGTCGTAACTGCTTTCATTTGTTTTCAAACTAAAATATGTCCAAACATCGGCTTTAAAACGACTGTATCCTCTTGTACTCAGTCGTAACTGCTTTAATTTGTTTTCAAACTAAAATATGTCCAAACATCGGCTTTAAAACGACTGTATCCTCTCGTCCTCAGTCGTAACTGCTTTCATTTGTTTTTAAAACCAAAATATGTCCAAACATCGACTTTGAAACAACTGTATCCTCTCGTCCTCAGTCGTAACTGCTTTCATTTGTTTTCAAACCAAAATATGTCCAAACATCGGCTTTAAAGCGACTGTATCCTCTCGTCCTCAGTCGTAACTGCTTTCATTTGTTTTCAAACTAAAACATGTCCAAACATCGGCTTTAAAACGACTGTATCCTCTCGTCCTCAGTCGTAACTGCTTTCATTTGTTTTCAAACCAAAATATGTCCAAACATCGGCTTTAAAACGACTGTATCCTCTCGTCCTCAGTCGTAACTGCTTTCATTTGTTTTCAAACCAAAATATGTCCAAACATCGGCTTTAAAACGACTGTATCCTCTCGTCCTCAGTCGTAACTGCTTTCATTTGTTTTCAAACCAAAATATGTCCAAACATCGGCTTTGAAACGACTGTATCCTCTCGTCCTCAGTCGTAACTGCTTTCATTTGTTTTCAAACCAAAATATGTACAAACATCGGCTTTGAAACGACTGTATCCTCTCGTCCTCAGTCGTAACTGCTTTCATTTGTTTTCAAACCAAAGTATGTCCAAACATCTGCTTTGAAACGACTGTATCCTCTCGTCCTCAGTCGTAACTGCTTTCATTTGTTTTTTTAAAACAAAAATATGTCCAAACATCGGCTTTAAAAACGACTGTATCCTCTCGTCCTCAGTCGTAACTGCTTTCATTTGTTTTCTAACCAAAATATGTCCAAACATCGGCTTTAAAGCGACTGTATCCTCTCGTCCTCAGTCGTAACTGCTTTCATTTGTTTTTTTAAAACCAAAATATGTCCAAACATCGGCTTTAAAACAACTGTATCCTCTCGTCCTCAGTCGTAACTGCTTTCATTTGTTTTTAAAACCAAAATATGTCCAAACATCGACTTTGAAACAACTGTATACTCTTGTCCTCAGTCGTAACTGCTTTCATTTGTTTTCAAACCAAAATATGTCCAAACATTGGCTTTAAAACGACTGTATCCTCTCGTCCTCAGTCGTAATTGCTTTCATTTGGTTTTTTTAAAACCAAAATATGTCCAAACATCGGCTTTAAAACGACTGTATCCTCTCGTCCTCAGTCGTCTCACGGGATTTCATCTGTTTACACTGTTACACTGTTTTTAATTAACTTATGACCCAAGTTTGACTGTACTACTGAACATGACCACTAGTGGGACAGTGTCTCTAAGGAGCGAAGTCTTCTGAGGAGTTAGTGACATTTTACAAGGAAGGTGCAGTAAAGCTAGGTGGATTCAGACAGACTCACGGTGACGGTGGCCAGCAGACCCTCGGGCACGTTGGCCACGATGATGCCGATGAGGAAGATGACGGCCTCCAGCCAGGTGTAGCCCAGGATGAGCGACAGGATGAAGAAGGACACGCCGAGGAAGACGGCCACGCCCGTGATCAGGTGGATGAAGTGCTCGATCTCGATGTTGATGGGCGTCCGGCGCACCTCCAGCTCGGACGCCAGCGTGGCGATGCGACCCATCACGGTCCGGTCCCCCGTGGCGATGACGATGCCTCGAGCCGTGCCTGAGGCGGGAACCAGATTGGGAAAAAAAGTTAGCGGTCATTTCAGCGCCGCGGGAATAGGCGTGTCGGGAAACACGTCCAAGAAAGTGTTTTTGTGTTTTTGTGGTTTGAACGAAAACATCTGAACATCGACGTCTATACAAATCATTGAAATATGAAACACAACAAACAATTAATTAATAAACACAAAAATAGCCTCCGGTAACAAATAGCTCGACACGACAACTCTGTTGACGCAACACAAATCTAATAGAAACATTATGAAGCACGAAAAAGATTCGACAACACGTTTTATACAAAACATCAAAATATGAAACACAACAGGAATTAATTAACAAACACAAAAGTCGCCTCACAATAACAAATAGCTCAACAAAACGCCTCTGTTGACACAACACAAATATTTATAAAAACATTATGTAACACAAAGTATGAAAAAGATTTGACAACACATTTTTATACGAAACATCGAAATATGAAACACAACAATAAAATGAATAAACACAAAAATCATCTCACATTAACAAAAAGCTCGACACAACAAATCTTTTGACGCAACACAAATCTGATCAAATATTATGTAACACAAGGTACGAATAAGATTCGACAACACGTTTTAAAAAAAACGTCGAAATATGAAAACAACAAACAAAAAATTAATAAACACAAAAATCGCCCTCACAGTAACAAATACTCGACAACAAACTCTGTTGACGCAACACAAATCTAATAAAAACATTATGTAACACAAAGTACGAAAAAGATTCGACAACACGTTTTTTACAAAAATCAAAATATGAAACAAACAAAAATAAAATTAACAAACACAAAAATCGCCCTCACAATAACAAATACTCAACACAACAAATCGACACAACAACTCTTTGACGCAACACAAATCTAATAAAAACATTATGTAACACAAAGTACGAAAAAGATTTGACAACACATTTTATAAAAAACACGAAATATGAAACAAACAATAAAATTAATAAACACAAAAATCACCTCACAATAACAAATAGCTCGACACAAAAATCTTTGACGCAACACAAATCTAATAAAAATATTATGTAACACAAAGTACGAATAAGATTCGACAACACGTTTTAAAAAAAACGTCGAAATATGAAACACAACAAACAAAAAAATTAATAAACACAAAAATCGCCTCACAATAACAAATAGCTCGACACAACAAATCTGTTGACGCAACACAAATCTAATAAAAACATTATGTAACACAAAGTACGAAAAAGATTTGACAACACGTTTTTATACAAAACATTGAATTATGAAACACAACAAACAATGAATTAATAAACACAAAAACCGCCTCCGGTAACAAATAGCTCAACACAACAACTCTGTTGACGCAACACAAATCTAATAAAAACATTATGAAGTACGAAAAAGACTCGACAACACATTTTTATACGAAACATCGAAATATGAAACACAACAATAAAATTAATAAACACAAAAATCAACTCACAATAACAAATAGCTCGACACAACAACTCTTTTGACGCAACACAAATCTAATAAAAACATTATGTAACACAAGGTACGAATAAGATTCGACAACACGTTTTAAAAAAAACATAGAAATATGAAACACAACAATAAAATTAATAAACACAAAAATCAACTCACAATAACAACTAGCTCGACACAACAACTCTGTTGACGCAACACAAATCTAATAAAAACATTATGTAACACAAAGTACGAAAAACATTTAACAACACGTTTTATATAAAAACATGGAAATATGAAACACAACAAACAATGAATTCATAAACACAAAAATCGCCTCACAATAACAAATGGCTCAACACGACAAATCTGTTGACACAACACAAATATGATCAAAAAATGATGTAACACAAAGTACGAATAAGATTCGACAACATGTTTTATACAAAACATTGAATTATGAAACAAAACAAACAATGAATTAATAAACACAAAAACCGCCTCCGGTGACAAAAAGCTCGACACAACAACTCTGTTGACGCAACACAAATCTAATAAAAACATTATGAAGTACGAAAAAGATTCGACAACACGTTTTATACAAAACATCAAAATATGAAACACAACAGGAATTAATTAACAAACACAAAAGTCGCCTCACAATAACAAATAGCTCAACAAAACGCCTCTGTTGACACAACACAAATATTTATAAAAACATTATGTAACACAAAGTATGAAAAAGATTCGACAACACGTTTTATACAAAACATCGAATTATGAAACAAAACAAACAATAAAATTAATAAACACAAAAATCGCCTCACAATAACAAATAGCTCGACACAACAAATCTGTTGACGCAACACAAATCTAATAGAAACATTATCTAACACAAAGTACAAAGAAGATTCGACAACATGTTTTATACAAAACATCGAAATATGAAACACAACAAACAATGAATAAACAAACACAAAAATCGCCTCACAATAACAAATAGGTCAACACAACAACTCTGTTAACGCAAAACAAATCTAATAAAAACATTATGTAACACAAAGTACGAAGAAGATTCGACAACACATTTTATACGAAAAATCCAAATATGAAACAAAACAAACAATGAATTCATAAACAAACAAAAAATCAACTCACAATAACAAATAGCTCGACACAACAACTTTTTTGACGCAACACAAATCTGATCAAACATTATGTAACACAAGGTACGAATAAGATTCGACAACACGTTTAAAAAAAAACATCGAAATATGAAACACAACAAACAATAAAATTAACAAACACAAAAATCGCTTCACAATAACAAATAGCTCGACACAACAAATCTGTTGACGCAACACAAATCTAATAAAAACATTATGTAACACAAAGTACGAAAAAGATTTGACAACACGTTTTAAAAAAAACATTGAAATATGAAACACAACAAACAATAAATAAACACAAAAATCGCCTCACAATGACAGTTAGCTCGACACAAAAAATCTGTTGACACAACACAAATCTAATAAAAACATTATGTAACACAAAGTACGAAAAACATTTAACAACACGTTTTATATAAAAACATGGAAATATGAAACACAACAAACAATTAATTCATAAACACAAAAATCGCCTCACAATAACAAATAGCTCAACACAACAACTCTGTTGACACAACACAAATATCTAATAAAAAAATTGAATTATGAAACATGAATAAACACAAAACCCCCTCCGGAAAAAAAGCGCGCGCAACACCACCTCTTTTGCCACACAAAAAAAAATAAAAAAAAAAATTTTTGGGTTAAAAAAACCCCACAAAATTTTTTTTTTTTCGTAAAAAAAAGAAAAAAAAAAAATTTTTTTTTACGAAAAGATTCGACAACATGTTTTATACAAAACATTGAATTATGAAACACAACAAACAATGAATTAATAAACACAAAAACCGCCTCACAATAACAAATAGCTCAACACAACAACTCTCTTGATGCAACACAAATCTAATAAAAACATTATGAAGTACGAAAAAGATTCGACAACACTTTTTATATAAAACAAAACATGGAAATATTTAACCTAACAAACAATGAATAAACAAACACAAAAATCGCTTCACAATAACAAATAGGTCAACACAACAACTCGGTTGACGCAACACAAATCTAATAAAAAAATGATGTAACACAAAGTACGAAAAAGATTCGACAACGCGTTTTAAACAAAACATTGAAATATGAAACACAACAAACAGTGAATTAACAAACACAAAAATCGCCTCACAATAACAAATAGCTCAACACAATAACTCTGTTGACGCAACACAAATCTAATAAAAACATTATGAAGTACGAAAAAGATTAGACAACACGTTCAATACAAAACATTGAAATATGAAACACAACAAACAATGAATAAACACAAAAATCACCTCATAATAACAAATCGCTCGACGCCACAACTCTGTTGACGCAACACAAATATAATGAAACACAAATGATTAGACAACGTCTTACAAAACACCTAATTTTGAAACACGACAATAATGACAAACACAACGACACACTAGTAAACAAGAACACAAATCCAAACATCTAAAGACAAAACACAAGAGTTAACACAACTCAACGCACACTGACGGACACAAACGGACACAAACGGACACAAACGCACACTGACAGACACAAACGGACACAAACGCACACTGACGGACACAAACGGACACAAACGCACACTGACGGACACAAACGGACACAAACGCACACTGACGGACACAAACGGACACAAACGCACACTGACGGACACAAACGGACACAAACGCACACTGACGGACACAAACGGACACAAACGCACACTGACGGACACAAACGGACACAAACGGACACAAACGCACACTGACGGACACAAACGGACACAAACGCACACTGACGGACACAAACGGACACAAACGCACACAAACGGACACAAACGCACACAAACGGACACAAACGCACACAAACGGACACAAACGGACACAAACGGACACAATCGCACACAAACGGACACAAACGGACACAGACGCACACTGACGGACACAAACGGACACAAACGCACACTGACGGACACAAACGGACACAAACGCACACTGACGGACACAAACGGACACAAACGGACACAAACGCACACTGACGGACACAAACGGACACAAACGCACACTGACGGACACAAACGGACACAAACGCACACAAACGGACACAAACGCACACAAACGGACACAAACGCACACAAACGGACACAAACGGACACAAACGGACACTATCGCACACAAACGGACACAAACGGACACAGACGCACACTGACGGACACAAACGGACACAAACGCACACTGACGGACACAAACGGACACAAACGCACACTGACGGACACAAACGGACACAAACGCACACAAACGGACACAAACGCACACTGACGGACACAAACGGACACAAACGCACACTGACGGACACAAACGGACAGGTGGATAAAATCGTCTCCATAATGTCGCGCTCGCTGGCGTCCAGATGGTTCGGCGACACTCGACCCTCGCGGGCGACAACCAGACGTGAACTACTGACCCTCGACACAGTTGGTGGAGAAGAAGCAGATGTTTCGCGTCTCCAGCGGATTGTCGTTGGTGAACTCAGGCGAGCGAGTCTGCGGCTCCGACTCGCCGGTCAGAGACGAGTTGTCCACCTGCGGAGCCGCCATGACTTTTACTCAACATGTCCATCATCGACGCACAATAACACACTAAAATGACAACAACAACAAACTAATTTTTTTTAACATGCTAACGATGCTAACGAAGCTAACAATGCCAACGAAGTTAAATACTTGAATTAGCTAGCAAACGTTTCTGAGTGAAAAAACAGTTTAAATAATATGATGCTAACGTAGCGGACGTGCTACATTAGAGTCAGTTCAAAATATTCCTGAAGCTAAAGTTCAAATTCAAAGTAAAAACGAAGAAAACATTTGCTTTGAAAAGTTGCTAAATAGTTAGCTACATGTTCTCAGTGTTATCTTGACCTTTAAAGTATATAGTTTATTGAATATTGTTTTGATTGTTTAAGCGCTTTGTGACCCTGGTCTGGAAAAGCACTATATAAATACAAATTACATACTTACTAACTTACTTGTTATCTCTGGGTCACGGTGACCCGAAGGCCTGGAAACAAATGTGTTTGTGGTATCCCTTTTGTTGTCTCTGGGTCAAAGGATACCACAAACAAATTTGTATTCGGGCCTCCGGGTCACCTTAATCCAGAGATAACACAAAAGATAAGATATTCCATAAGCTTAAGTTTAAATTTAAAGTCAAAATAAAGGAATCATTTGCGTTACAAATTTTCTGAAACCGTTAGCATTGTGCTAAATAGGGGGGTGAGAAAAATATACGATTTATAGCAATATTTTTTTTACATTACAAAATCGAAATATTATGGCTTGAATCGAGTTCAAAATTTAAAAACATATTAAAAAAGAGTTTTGTTAAATGTTTAGCATGCTAACGAAATTGAAAACTTGAATTAGCTGATGAAAAAAAATCAAAAAAATGTGATGCTAACGTAGCGGACGTGCTACTTTAGAGTCAGTTCAAAATATTCCCAAAGCTAAAGTTCAAATTCAAAGTAAAAATAAAGAAAACATTTGCTTTGAAAAGTTGCTAAATAGTTAGCTTCTGTACTAATAGGGGTGTGAGAAATGTGTCGCAATTTTTTAATATTTAATATTTCTATATCGAATTCAACAGAGTTTAATGGATCTCAAAAAGAAAATTAAAAAAAACATATCAAGAGTAACAGCTGTAAATTGTACAACAAACTAACAATGTTGTGTACTTTAATTAGCAGACGAACCTTCAAAAACTATTCTGAGTGACAAACAATTTCAAATAATATGATGCTAACATAGCGGTCGTGCTACTTTGGAGTCAGTTAAGATATTCCTGAAGCTTAATTTAAATTCAAAGTCAAAATGAAGGATAAAATTACTTTGCAGTGAAAACAGTTAGCTAAGGTGCTAAAAATAGATAAACTAATTTATCGCAATATTTTTTCTAAAGATACTGTATCGAAATTCAATGATATAAATGATTGTGTTGCAATTACACTTACGGCCGCTAGAAGCAGTCTTTAACATTAACAATGAAATCCTGTGATATCCCAGTAACGACTGAGGACCAGAGGATACAGCCGACTACAGCAGCTTTTAAAGCTGATGTTTGGACTTATTTTGGTATCAAAACAAATGAAGCTAACATGCTAACGAGGAACCAAAGATCCGCCCAGACCTTGCAGCCGCTGGAGGAGATGATCCTCAGGTCGGCAGGGACTCGATCTCCTCCCTTGATCTCCACCAGATCTCCCTGGACCACGTTCTCCGCCTCGATCTGGAGCTTCTCTCCCTCGCGGATCACGATGGCTTGCTGGAGGCGTGGAGGAGAACCAGGAGGTCAGCAGCTTCGTGGACTTGTTTGAAAAACCATTGGATTCTCCAGCTGAACTATGTGTTTAATTTGTTGTTGTGTTTAGTGAAATGAAAATGTTGTTGCATATGAGTATTTTTGTTTGTGCATCAGGTTGTGTTGACTGTATTTGATGTGTCGTGAGCTTATGCATTTGCCTTTAATTCGTTGTGTTTTTTGTTGTTTTATTTGCTATGTGTATCACTTTTTGTGTAGTTATTATGAATTGTGTCTGATTATCTTTAGTGTTTATTAAAGTACAGGGTTCTTTGCAGTGTAACTATTTTACGTGTGTGTTAGTGTTTTATGTCGTTGTTGTTTGTTTATAGCCCAGTTATTTTGTTTGTTTTTATCTGTTTGTGTCAAGCTCGTTTGTAGTTGTGTTTTTTATTTGCTTATTTCTTTGTTTCGTTAATAGTTGATTGGTAGTTGTGTTAAAGTTGTTACATGTGTGTAATTCGTTGTTGTGTTCATTTCCTGGTTATTTTGGTATTTTGTTGTTGTGTTTATCAAATATGTGTTCATCTTTCGTTTGAATGTGTTTAGCTTTTGTGTTTTATTACATATTTCTATGTTTTGTGATTCAATGAGGCTTTGCAATGTTGTGTGTTTGGTTGGTGGTTGTGTTTAAAGTTGACCAAACCAATATCGAGTGTTTTGTTGCTTTAGGAATCCGTGTTGTGTTTGCTGTTTTCTTCATTCATTTATAGTTCATTCATTCATTTATAGTTGTGTTTATATTTTAATATTTTTATGTTAACTGTTTTGTTCAGTGCATGGAGTATGTTGTTTAGCAGCTCTATAATGTGTGTAGCTAATTGTTTCGGTTTTGTGTTTATTTACATATTTATTTTTGTGATTTAACGTGGGATTCGTAATGTTGTGTTTTTTTTTGTTGCAGTTACTCATCTGCTTGTGTCTTATTTCTATGTTACTGGATGTGTTGATGTGTTGTTTAGTTGTGTTACTAATTTAATTGGTAGTTGTGTTTCATATTTTTCTGATTGTTTATTGTTGTCGTGTTTAGCAACAATGGAAAGTGTTGTGTTTCTCCTGTTTTATTACATATATCTGTGTTTAGTGATTGGGTTTTGTGTTTCATTCAATTATTATTTGTGTTTTATTTGTGTTTATATCCAGAGAGTCCGTCCTAGACTCACCTGCGGCACCATCTTCTTGAAGGAGTCCATGATCCTGGAGCTCTTGGCCTCCTGGAAGTAGGAGAAGCATCCGGTGATGATGACCACGGCTGCGAGTACGACGCCCAGGTACAGCTGCAGACACAGATCACAGATCAGCGACACGCGTGACCACCGGCCCCGCTTGATGATGTCATCAGATGGAGACAGTCAAGTGTACATTCCTTGCAGTAATCTGAGGGACACTCTGAAGTGGCCCTCAGGGGCCTCGAGCTACATCTCGGATTAAACCGTCTCGGATTAAAGTCGTCACACGACGGCGTGGAGTGTCACGTGACGAGTCCGCGGGGGGCCTGAGCCGACGGCAGCGGTCAGCACTAATCTGCAGGCGGGTTCGATCGGTTCCCGCGGGATTGAGGTTACCACAGCGTGACCTGGATGTTCCGGCACGATACGCCGGGAGATTTACAGGCGAGAGGTCGAGCGGTTCAGACGTGGAGCAGAATCTGTGAGCGTTTTGGAAGTTGGAGCTCCGAGGAAAGTTGGAGAAACATGGAACTGAGACTTTATAACTATTTTTATCTTATCTCGATGTCTGATCGTTTCATCTGGCGAATTAAAAATTGATCAATTATTTATTATGAAAAAAATTGCAAAAATCAATGTGATTGAGCTGAAATAGAAACAAAACAAATCGAAATGAATAATAATACATAATAATATTTTAAAATTAAGAGATCTTAAAAAAATCTACTTTAATCATAAAAAGTTGGCAATAA
The DNA here is from genome assembly GCA_016630915.1 of Callionymus lyra. Lineage (NCBI taxonomy): Eukaryota > Metazoa > Chordata > Actinopteri > Syngnathiformes > Callionymidae > Callionymus > Callionymus lyra. The sequence goes on from JACEEU010000706.1 coordinate 16,252,538, forward strand.
AAATTAAAAATAATCTTAAAAGTAAAAGATCTGCCAGAGTAAAAAAAAACTAAACTTATATTAGAAAAAATACTAATAAAATGTTATAATAATAATAATTAAAAAATATAAAAAGATAAGTGGGTGGAGACAAACTTGACTTTTGATTGACTATGAAAAAAAGCACAAATACATTTAAATGTAAAAAGAATAATAAATTATTTAAAAAAATCAACATTGGAACACAACAAATTTATAATGTAAAAATAAGAGTAAATATTAGACATAAACTTGTTAATTGAAATTGAAAAATAGCAAGAAAACATTTAAATGTAAATTAAAAAAAATTATAAACTATTTTAAAAAAGTCAAAACAAAAAAGAATTATTGAAACATTAACAAATAAGATTAAACAATAGGCACAAACTTGTTTATTGAATATGTAAAAAAGAAACAATTAATGTGAAGGTAATAAATTATAATAATTTATTTAAAAATACTAAAATAAAATAAAAAATTGAACTTATACATGATTAAAACAAGTAAAAAATGGCAGAAAAAACGACTTAATTGACTATGAAAAGGTACAAATTATATTTAATTATATAAAAAAAAGACGAAATATTGTTTTGAGCTAAAACATAAAAATAAGCAAATATATATGTAAATAATGATATTTCATTATTAAAAAAGATAAAATGAAATGTGTTGTTATAATATAGAAAAAGACAAAACAAATCAAAGAATGGCCCCAAACTTGTTGACTGAAAAAAAGAAAAAATGAATGTATAATTTAAACCTGAAAAAAACATTCAAATGTTTAAATAATTGAAGAAAGAGTTGTAAGTTGTAGCAACATGCTAGCAGCTACAGACGCTAACATCGCTCGAGGGTCTAAAACAAAATGGACGCCAGTTTGTCTCACGTTGTCATTGACGGGCTCGTCCTCCGTCGCCACTTGGATGCTGTACGCGAAGAAGCACAAGATGGCGCCGATCCAGAGCAGGATGGAGAATCCTCCGAACAGCTGACGGCAGAACTTGACCCACTCGGGCGTGGTGGGGGAGGGGTGAGCGAGTTCGGACCGTCCCGCTCCAGAACCTCCGCGGCCCGAGCCGTGGTGAGACCCTGAGGAGGAACCAGAGTTTTTATACACTTTTATTGAATGAAAAACCACATTAACTAAATATAAAATAAATACATTTAAAATCAATATAAATAAAGCAAAATTAACGAAAAAAAAAGTGGGAGAAATATTTAATAAAAACAATCTGAAAAATAAATATGATTCAAATGTAAAGGATTAAAAAATAATTGAACAAAAACTGTATAAAAAGAAGTGCTGACAAATAATCTTAATATATATATATATATATATGTTTGAGTTAAACTTTTAAAATAAAAAAATGCAATAAAACTTGAGTTTAATAATAATAAAAAAAAAAACATTTAAAATCAATAAAAGTAAAGTAAATGTATGACTATAATGGAAACACAATAATAATAACGTATAACAATAAGGTTTATGATTTTAAAAAGTACTAAATTATTTCAATCAATTAAGATCAACATATTTAAAAAACAATTAAACCATTTTTTTCTAATAAAATGGTTTGTTATTAATGTATCTATTAAAAGGATTTTTTATCTATTATTTAAGAGGGATTTCTTGAATAAAAATAATAAAAATATCAACATCATTTATAAAGAATAAAAATAATACATTTTAAGTACAAATACGGATAAAGTTATAATGTTTTATGAAATAAATGTCAAAATATAATTGAACATTTAGGTTTTATTTATACCAATAGTGGGATTTTTACTTTGATTATCACCAGATTTATGTTTCAATTTCAGTTTAACACAACCTATCTGGGAGATAGAGTTGTGTGTCCAGATGTTATTGCACACAAAAGTGTGTGTGAGACGACATCGTGTCTGAGCAGAACATTCTTCTGACATTTTCACAGCGG
>JACEEU010000706.1:16259492-16369492 GCA_016630915.1 Callionymus lyra
AATTAGAAACTTTAAACGTAAACATTGAATTTAAAATCAGTAATTTTCAATGTAAACTTTGGATTTTAAATCAGTAATTTTCAACGTAAACATTGGATTTTAAATCAGTAATTTTCAACGTAAACATTGGATTTTAAATCAGTAATTTTCAACGCAAACATTGAATTTTAAATCAGAAACTTTCAACGTAAACTTTGGATTTTAAATCAGTAACTTTCAACATAAACATTGAATTTTAAATCAATAACTTTCAACATAAACATTGAATTTTAAATCAGTAACTTTCAACATAAACATTGAATTATAAATCAATAACTTTCAACGTAAACATTGAATTTTAAATCAGTAACTTTCAACATAAACATTGAATTTTAAATCAATAACTTTCAACGTAAACATTGAATTTTAAATCAGTAACTTTCAACATAAACATTGAATTTTAAATCAATAACTTTCAACGTAAACATTGAAATTTAAATCAGAAACTTTCGATGTAAACATTAGATTTTAAATCAGTAACTTTCGGCGTAAACATTGGATTTTAAATTCAGTAACTTTCAACGTAAACATTGAATTTTAAATCAATAACTTTCAACATAAACATTGAATCTTAAATCAGTAACTTTCAACGTAAACATTGAATTTTAAATCAATAACTTTCAACGTAAACATTGAATTTTAAATCAATAACTTTCAACGTAAACATTGAATTTTAAATTAGTAACTTTCAACATAAACCTTGAATTTTAAACCAATAACCTTCAACGTAAACATTGGATTTCAAATCAGTAACTTTCAGTGCAAACATTGAATTTTAAATCAGTAGCTTTTAATGCAAACATTGAGTTTTATGTCGTTAACTTTCAATGCAAATAATGGAATTTTGAATCCATAACTTTCAACGCAAACATAAAACTTTAGTGTGAAGGCATCTTTAGAAAGAAAGTATCCCTTATTGCGTAATTATGACTGAATGAAAGCATAAATGAATGAACAGATGAGTGGGCAGTGCTCTAAGCTCTGCATATTCCTCGTATCTTATTTTATCTTTGACACTTTTTGGCAACTGCTAGTTTCATCTTCTTCTATTTTCATCTTTAAACGTGTACAATATGTCTTTCAAACTAGGAACACCCATCATTTTCACTTTAAACCACTTTATTTTAGCATTAAATTCGATTTTTTTTTTTAGTATCAAAGATCAAAAGTCATACTGCCAGCACAGAAAACTATCGTTAAATTCATGGTGAAACATTTCCCATAATGCCTCATGTTTATGCGAGTAAAGATCAGCGCAGCAGGAAAAAGAGACATTAAAAACAAAAAGACTTATGTTTTCTTTTTTTTCGGAAGGAAAACGACCACCAAAGTATTTACCTGACGACAGCCCTGGAGCTTGAATCAATTTTATTTCTCTTTACAACAGATTATATTACAATCCACAAATGTAGTCGGCGCTGCAGGGATCACAAGCATTAAATCAAGTACAAAATAAGCTCCCTTGTTTAACATAAAGGAGGTTAATGTGCGAGAATACAGTTGTTTTTTTTTTTAGTCTTCGTCTCGGGTCGGCTTCACAGACGCCTTCAAACAGCGAGGGGAGGAAGTCCGGTTTTATTCAAGCGCCTCCACTCCGGTTATGAATCTAAAGGAACATTCAAGTCGACCGTCGACTCTGCATATCAAGCGGGTTTCTTTGGACCCGGATCCGTCTTGGGCTGAGGGTCGAGGAAGGAGCAACCGCCAGGGAGGGAAAAGCTCCGGGGAGAGAAGACCGAGCTGATACATATGGATTTTTTCCTTTCTCCCCGACTTTACACACCAAAAAAAAGATTCGGATTCTTGAGAGGCTTTTTTTTCTCACGCCACACACACCTTCTCTTCCACCGGCTCCTTAATCTGCCGGTAATCATTCCGGATTCTTGGAACCGTCTCACGATATTCCTCAGTCGCACCAAAAACGTGTTTCGAGAACTCAATTAACAACAAAAAAAAGTCTACTTTTGACGGCGTTGCATAGTTAGCGAGCACCTTTGACATTGAAACGTTATTGTACGCCACTAGCAAAGTTATCATAAGTAACCAGAGGGCACTACTAAAAAGGATTACAAGCATTAAAGTCGGGTAATATCCAGACAAAAAGTATTGTTAGCATGCAAACTTGAAATGTGATATTTGGAAGACGTTGGCTAAACGACCGACAACTTTCGGTCTTGGGTTTTCGATCTTTTTCACCCGCAACACATTGTAAAACAGTGACCGGAATATCGGCAAGTCTAAGTTCCGAGATTGGCGTTTCTAAAAAAGGGAGGCAGGTCTGAGGTCGAAAGTGTGTTTAGGGTGAGTGTAGCTGAAGCTAACTAGCAGTACAAAGATGTAAATAATACATCTTTACTAGGATTAGGATATTCCGAAAGAAAAGGCTGTAACTTTGAAGGGCATCGTCGGGAGGGCGTAAGGGGGCGGGACCTTGTGTCAAAGAGATGGCGAGGTTGCGAGGAGGTAGAAGAGAAGGAGGCGCATCGAGCCGTCGGCGTGTGGAGTCCGATAAGCAAAAGGGTTATTGATCGGATCGTGTCCGAGGAAATCGCGCAGAAGTTGATTACGGGCAGAGCCGGACGGAAGGAAGGTGCCGATAGCTGGATTGCTAATTTCTCAATTCGCAGGATTTCCTTCCGGAAAAAAGAGACGTTTAAGGAAAGACGGCGTGTACGAAGCCCAGAGGGGGTCATTTGTTCATAAGAGGGAGGTTCGGGGGGTCAGAGGGAAAATCGACGAAGAGGAGGTAGAAAAGGGAGCTGCCGGGAGTCTGATAAGAAGAGGCTTAGCGACCGGAGTGGATTGTGTTTGGGGAACGATGCAGCTGCCGAGGAGATAAACGGACGTAAGGAACAAAAGGGGCGACGAGAAGGACTAAATAGAAACCGGGGCGCTAGGAAGATAAAGATATTACGGTTGCTGGTAAAATAGCATTGTGTTGAAGAGGAGGATTAACCCGACCTCACTCCGTAGCCTTTTTCCTGGGTGAATCTGCCGGACCCCTGCAGGCCTGTGACGTCATTCCGGGTCATCAGTCGCCAGCCTGTGACCCCCCCTACCCCGCCTACCCCCATAACACTCTCCCTTCCTCCGGTGAAAAATGTGCAGCTGTTACAGTGAGCCGCGAGCTCGCACTCGTCCGGAAATATCCACCTCAAGGCAGGCCGAGGCCGCGGCGGCAAAACCTCCATTAGACGCGAAAGGATTGAATCAGTTGGCGCTTCGGGGGCTCGAACCACCATCGACACCGGCCCCTGGAACAGCGGTGATATTTCTCCGGCGCTCTTTCTTTTATCTGAAGCCTTTGCTCCGTCAGGCAGAATAAGCCGTAAACATTAAAGGGAGACGATTGGAGAGGCTCTAAACCCCCGGAGGGGGGGACGACTTCCAGACTGCTCTTTAGGAAGTTATGGTGTCGTTAGGAGCTGAACGTCAGCGCAGGAGCGGCGCCGGCGCTCGGGTCGAGGATGTGTTTTCGTCGTCCCCCGATGTAATGAAATAGTCATAATTATATGGCTATTACGAGGTTGTTTTTATGGGATCTCCTCTTTATGTCGCACTAAAAGGCAGTTTGGAGCACTTTAAAAAAAGTCACAGCGCATTAAAGAATTAAGGAAAACTCATGATTTACGTCGTTATCAAGATGAAAAGTGATAGCGGGTGGAAACGCCGGTGGCTTCGGGAACGAATGAATACGACTTCGCCGGTTGACTTAAGGAAATTATCGTGACCGACTTAAGGTTACGGAAGTGCTTAGTATCTTGTCTCGGGTGTAAGTATAAAGTTGTTTTTGATTCACCGAATCGGTCGTAACTATCCGTTCTACTTGTTTCAAACAGAAGCACGTTCATAAAAAACGGTAGACTAAGACGTTACGAAAGTTAAAAACTCGCTTTACGAACTTCCCAAAGGCAATCTTAGGTTCAACGTGAAAGTTTGTTACTTCTATTTGAGACTTTGTTTTGTGAAACCAAGGTGACCAAAGCGAAGATTTATAGGTTGGGACAACGTTGTGCCGACTTCAGAACGAGGATTGAAGGCGGTATTAGCTCGGACTAAAAGTTAGCTTCCCCCCCAAAAAATATTTCACGATATTTTCCTGACGGGAATCAGGAGAAACCAATCTTTATCGTAGCGTTTAAGTGAATAGAATCTTTAGAAAAAAAAACCTTTCTACCCGCCCTAGAGTCGACAGAGAGAGAAGACAACTGGGAATAATGGCATCAGGCTGTGGGCAGAAAAAGGAGGGAGCAGACTAGAGAAGTGGAGGCAGTCATGGAGGAGTCAGACCTTTATCTACAGGAGAGAAAGAAGAAGGGATGGGAAGTAGACAGGAGAGAGAGAGAGAGAGAGAGAGAGGATAGCGCCGTTAGCAAAAACAGTTTCTAAGTCACAAGAAAAAGTCACAGAAGAGGAGGAAGAGGAAGGGAAGAGGAAAGGGAAGAGGGAGGAGAAACTCGACACGAGGCCGTCGACCTAGTTCTCTCGCCGGTGATTTGCGACAAACTTCACTCTGGAGAAAAAGGCAGAGTGAGACGATGGCGGAGCTTCCCGACAAAAAGTGCTGACTGAAGGTTTTACGGGGTCTTAGCGAAGCACCAGGACGATGGAGTCGCCCTTCCAGGATTTCACATGTATTTTACGATTAACTCGGTGTTTTTAGTTGATTGTGAAATCTTGGAAGGTACAGTTTTTTGGGGATTCTCTCACAAGCTAAGTGTCGCCCCCTCTCGGTCCCCCCACCCTCCCCCCCTTCACTCGGCCATGGAGTTATCTGAAGGTGAGCTGGTCGGCGAGGTCGGTGAGGAAGCTCAGTGGTCTGGAGCCGCCCTTGCCTCCCACGCCGCCGGACGCTTCCTCCCCGTTCTTGCGGGTCAGCTCCAGCTCGATGGTCATCAACACCCGGCCGGCCCCTTCCTCCGCTTCTCCCGCCGACACCTCCGTCTTCCTAACAACTGTCTTGGACTTGGACTTGGACGCCCCCGGTCGGACGGGCTGGAACAGCCGGTCGGCAAGCCGACCCCAGCCCCGCCCCGAATCCTATTTCTTATCCTTGCGAGACTCCTGCTTCTTCTTTTCCGAGGCGGCCGCCTTCACCTTGGCGGAGTCGGCTGAAGGTGCAGGGCCCTGTGGGGGAGGCAGGGGAGACGGGGTCGGGGGGAGAACAGGGGTCACTTCAGGAGGAAAGGAGCGAGACAGGAGGGGGGCGTTAGAGAGAGAGAGAGAGACGGGCGGAATGGCGTGAAACTGTCGAGAAAAACCACATTTAGGAAAGAGAAAGACGGGAGAGAGAGAGTGGGCGAGGGAGGTAGAGAACCACGGACTCTTTTAGGGGAGGGGGTAGCACGTGAGGGGGGGCGGAGTCCAGAGCTGTAGGGAGGCGACAAAACAGGTAACAGGTGCGTTAGGATGGGAGACGCTGGTAGGTCCCCACCCGCCCGGAACAACCCCACACACACAATCAAACACACCCTATTGAAGTTTTTTCATCTTCACTTCTTTTTGTGTTTAAAGGTTGAATTTATTTCTGCTAATGTTGGAAAAAACTAATAAAGTTTTTTTTTTTTTTAAATCAAAATAATACATTGAGGTTTAAAATAAAAAGTGTAGGTAAAAATGTATGAAATTAAAATATTTAAACGTAAAAATAAGAAGAAAATAAAAAATGTAATCCGTTGAATTTAAAGGGGAATTGATTTTAATTTTGATTTATAATATAATAGTAACTTGATTGAATTTAAATAAGTGATGAAGCGAAATGAAAATATTGAAATAAAATAAAGGAAGAAGACACAATAATAAACAAACAGGAAGTCACATGACAATGTTTCCCTAAAGTAAATAAAGTAAAGTTTGTTTCATATTGTAAAAAAAATGATCAATAAACCGTCTACAGCCACTGACCACTGCGGCGCAGCAGAAAACAGTTCTGGCAGCCACACAGCTTGCGGGGTGGTCATAATGATTTGGCTCCAGACGGCCGAACCGAGCGTGATTTACTCTGATTTTTTCTCTGCCCGAGGCTGAACCGGCGAGTCAACGACTCGCCAGAGAAGCCTCGCGGTCCCTGGATAATCCCACACCTGATGAGGAAATGCATCATCTTTAATTTGGCGGGCGAAGAACCGTCACTCAGCGTGATGAGGCAGAGATTGAGGAGAAAAATCTGCTGCCCAGACCTGGCAGAGACGCCGGAGATGTTGGATTCTTTTACCTCCAGATCTTACTTAGGAAAGATTAGAATAATCTACATTCAATTTAGGTGTGTTCTGTAACACAGATTAAGAAACTACAAATGTTTTGTTACTTTAAATTTCTTAATCCATGTCTAACCACTAGATTTAACATTTAATCTCTGTAATTTGTTGGGATGATCTGTGTATAATCTGCGTTAGCATTCTGTAACTTTAAACTTAAAATTAATTTGACGTTCTTAATCTGTAATGGAATAAATCAGATTCATGCTACAAATATTTTCGACTAAATATTTGAGGGATTTGAAACTCTCCTAATCTGTGTTTTTGTTTTCTGAAAATTCCTAATCTGTGTAGTTTAATATTCAAAACTCTCTTCAAAAACTCTTCATGTTTAATCCAAAAATAATTTGTTGTTTTTTAAATGTTTAATCCCAGTTTATGCTTTAAACCTTGAAATAGTTCATAATAGAAATACATATTTAAACAAATTTATGTGAGATTAAGAAAATTAATAATCCAGGTGTGTCGGTACATTCTCATCTGTTTGTTTCTCTAATTTATTAATCTTTGTATTTCCAAGAACTTTCCTACTCTGTGTTTGTTTTGTTAACATTAAACTTCTTAATCCATGTCAATTTTAGAATTTAACAGAAAATATTTTGGGATTATCTGTCTATAATCTGTGTTTAGCATTTTGAAACTTGAAATTTTGATTTCAGGCTCCAAAATAACTTTTTCAAATCCAACTACACATTTAGGGAATTTGAAACGACTTTAATCTCTGGGTGTTTTATCCTAGAAATTCCTAATCTGTGTATATTTGTCATCAATCTAATCCATTTGCTGGAACTTCACATTTATACTTCAGTAAAAGCAAACATCTGTTTTCTAATCTAATAATCCATGTTAATGCCCAAAACCTTGAATTATGTTGTTGGTTTCATTTTCTCTAATGTGTATTTACAAGATATTTCCTAATCTGTGAATTGGTTTTGTAACAATTGCTTAATCCATGTCCAATGTAGAATTTAACATCTAATCAGTGTAATTTGGGGGATAATCTGTGTCTCGCAATCAAACATTTTAAAATTTAGCAGTTAGTTTACGTTTTGAATTCAGGCTACAAAATAACTTTTTTTAATCCAACTACACATTTAAAGAACTTGAAACTACTTTAATCTATGGGCGTTTTATCCTAGAAATCCCTAATCTGTGTATATTTGTCATCAATCTAATCCAGTTGCTGGAACTTGACATTTATACTTCAGTAAAAGCAAACATCTGTTTTCTAATCTAATAATCCCTGTTTATGCCTAAAAACCTTGAATTATGTTGTTGGTTTCGTTTTCTCAAGAGAGACAAGAGATTTCCTAATCTTTGTCTTGGATTTGTAACAATTTCCTAATCCATGTCCATTGCAGATTGAACATTTTATCAGTGTAATTTAGGGGATTACCTGCGTATAATCTGTGTTTCGCAATCAACATTTTTTTTAAATTTGGCAGTTATTTTATGTTTTGATTTCAGGCTACAAAATGACTTTTTTAACTCCAATTTTCCTAATCTGTGTCTTGGTTTTGTAACAATTTCTTAATCCATGTCCATTTAACATCTAATCAGTGTCATTTAGGGGATTACCTGCGTATAATCTGTTTTTTTGCATTCTCAAATTTTAAACTTTGCAGTTATTTTACATTTGGAATTGAGGCTCCAAAATGACATTCTCTCCTAATCCAACTACGTATTTAAGGAATTTGAAACCCCTTTAATCTCTGGAAGTTTTATCCATTTCCTAATGTGTGTATCTTTGTCATCAATCTAATTTATTGACATTTATTCATCACTAAAACCAAACATCTGTGTTTTTAAACTCACTTTTACCTAAAACCTTGAATTACTTTAAACTATTTGATGTCAGAACTAAAAAGTTGATAATCCAGGTTTGTATTTTCAAGACCAGATCTGTGTTTCGGTTCTTAATAATCCCTGAATACTCTAATGATGGCGGAGACACAGACGACGAGACACTAATGCATAATAAATCTCTGTAAAAAAAAAAAAAAAAGCCCAGAAGCCTCAGCGGGATTGTCACGTGTTGTAATCCACACGTGAAGCTTGTTGGCTTCAGAGTACGGACAGGTGGTGGTCGTGGCCATGTGCCCCCTGCTGGCTACTATTTCAAATGATGGAATTCCAGAAAGAGAGAGAGAGAGAGATGGAGAGAGAGATGGAGAGAGAGAGAGAGAGAGAGAGAGAGGAAGTGATTTTCTGTCCAGTAACCAGTGAGAGACGAGGAGACGAGGAGATAAGGGATTACAGACGGAGAGACGTGAGTGAGGAGGTCAGAGGAGACGAAGAGGAGGCAACACAGGAGCAGATGGAAGTTTAAGGGCGAGCGAGGGAGAGAGGGAGGGATGGAGGTGTGTCTCCAAGTGTGTGTGTGTGTGTGTGTGTGTGTGTGTGTGTGTGTGTGTGTGTGATCGATCGATACAAAATGAACTCAATTATCATTCCACTGAAGGGTATGTGTGTTCAATCCTCTGATCTGTGTGTGTGTGTGTGTGTGTGTGTGTGTGTGTGTGTGTATATGTGTGTGTTTTTGTGTCTCTTCTCCCTCAGAGAACGGCGAGAAGCACTTTTCCCAGTTTTTGTTTTGATGGAGAGAAATGAAAGAGAGTGGGTGGTGTGTGTGTGTGTGTGTGTGTGTGTGTGTGTGTGTTTGTGTGCATGTGTGTGTGTGTGTGTGTGTGGTGTGTGTGTGTGTGTGTTCTCCCCTACGAACTAAAGAAGATGGCGAGGAGGAAACTAAATTGTGCCGTGTCAGCAAAAGGGCTTAATAAGGCCGATTTGATCAAACAACCACTTATGAACAAAGTGCCGAGTCCCCCACGGGCGAGTGTGTGAGCAGAGAGTGTGTGTGCGAGGAGGAGGACGAGTGTGTGAGCAGAGAGTGTGTGTGTGAGGAGGAGGACGAGTGTGTGAGCAGACGCTCAAATGGTTCCGAGGGATCAGTGACACACGATTTCACGTTAGATATCGATCCGAGAGCTTGATGGTGAAGTTCTGCCTCAACTGCTCCTGCAACTCAACGAAGATGAAGCCTCAAGTCTTCCTGTGGTCGTGGAGTGAGTCCAGACCTAAGACCGGAGGCCTTGAAGCTACGGCTAGACCAGTACTGACTCGCCAACTGACAGTATTTGTGATCACAACACCATCAAAAACATGTTGCTTCCTAACGTCGTCATGGCCGCCAGACCTGAGCAATCGATGCAAGAGACCAGAGAATCGTGAACGCCCGACGGAAAGGGAACATACGGGGACAACGAAAAGAAAGGGGGTCACCGATGTCAAAAAATGTAGAGCGCCTTAAGGACTCAATCGGCCAGAAGATTGAGTGTGGATCCACGGACACGTGGATGACGCTAACGGAAGCTACGTCACTGACGTCGCGTCTTCTTAGAAAAGACCGGCGAAAATGTCTTGAGAAAACACTCATTTTACCACAAAACAACAGTAATACCACCTCAGATCTTCTGCTAAAAACAGCCTTAAAATATATACTTTCTTTGGTAAAAAATTGGACGTTACAGACGAGCAGTACGGAGGTATTTGAAAGATCATAAGTGTTTTTTTGGATGAAGACGAAGTCAACTGAGCTCCAGTCGCTACATTAAAATGAACAAACATTTCCGTCTAATACTCTAAAAAGATAACAGATTACTCTGAAATTAATCCCAACCCTTAGTCGACATGAGGGTGAGTAGAAACACAATGAAACACAACTTAATAAGTTGTTTCGATCGGTGAAAAGCCCTGTCAAGTGTGGGCAATAGTGTGCGAACGGTTAAAAAGTAGTAGAAGAAGAAGCTGTCTAGGCGTTTCCTGTAAGTGTGTCGCAGCAGAGTTTGATTTGAGACAGTACTACCCTGTCAAAACTTGTCCCAGAAGAAGTGCAGTGAGTCTCCTCATCAGTCTGAACCATGAACCAAACACTTGTCTTTTAATTTGGCCACTTTTCTTTGTGGTTCCCGGTGTCAACGCCAGGTAGCGAATGGAGTCTTCGTCCAAAAAGACACACTTACAAACATCAAAATACCTCCATACTGGTCTACCCTTCTTCTCATATCCTCTTGTATCTTTGTAAGTCTCGACGTTAGGAATTGTTCGGAAAAATGAAAATATGTTTGAATATGTCACAGCAGAGACTGGAATCCAGTAGAGTCTGGAACTCTACTAGTGGAGATTGGAATCGGGTTCTGAATATTGGGATTCCAATCTTTACTAGTGGAGATTCTACCAGGATAATCTCGAATTCTAAAAGGAGAAATTCGGATTGCATCAAAATGTTTTGGAAAATAGACTAGGTAAGCCTACATTCACCATTACTATTTGAGGTCAATTACTCCATTTTTTAGATATATCTGATGAACCCCTCTGTCAATACACATCGTAACCATGGTGACAGCCGTCTGATCCGGGTCATAGACCTAATTCATTTGGACCATTGGGGATTGACTCAAATTTATTTTCATGATTAGGTGTTAAAGAAAAGGGAACAACAATATTCCTACTACTAGTCGAGCTTGGAATTCCAAATCTCTACGAGTAGAGTTCCGGACTCTACTGGATTCCAGTCTCTACTGTACGCTTAGCCTGGGATCTTTTGCTAAAAACAGGCTTAAAATATAGACTTTCTTTGGTAAAAATGTTTCATGTGGAGGCTTCAATTCAAGATGGACGTTACAGACAAGCAGTACGGAGGTATTTGTACGTTTTTAAGTGTCTTTTTGGAAGAAGAAGAAATCAACTGAGCTCCAGTTGCTACATTAAAATGAACAAACATTTTCGTCTTTGACTCTAAAAAGATAACAGATTAATCCCAACCCTTAGTGGACACGAGGGTGAGTAGAAAATGAGTTTGAATCTTGGGTGAACCATCGCTTGAGGACGTAAGGACGAGGAAAAAGTTTCACACGAAAAACACCGAAAACATCAATGCAACTTCCATGACAGCACCCCGACATCTTCAGTCAAAACCAAAGGACCCGAGGCATCACGGTTGAAGCCACAGAGATGCAACCAGAGCTGGAAAATCTTCGACTAGTAATTGACGTGATGTAGACGCGACCAACATTAGCTCGTACGCCGACGACGCCACGATCATGTCGCAAATTATAGTGTTTAAAAAAGCATCGCCAAAAACGTGCGGATAAAAAGAGTATTATTGTGATATTCATCGTCGTTCCAGCTCGCTCTCTTGACATTCAGCAAATAAATAAAAAAATAAAAGAGGCGTCTTTGTTTTTCTCCGACTGTATTTTCTTTCTTGCATGAGAGTCGCTGTGACAATGTTGTCAAATCTCTCAGTGTCCTTTTGGCGGCAACTTATTTATTCATATATTCACACTGTCACCCGCCGCCGGCACTTCAGAGCAGCTCAAGAGGAACCTGACAATCAAGTGACAGCGAGGAGAAAAGACGACGGCGGTGGAAAGGAAGCCGGGGGGGCTCCGGGGAGAAGCCGTTCGGTTTTGTTTGAGGTGGGAGGAGAGGGTTCTCGCCGGCGCCCCCTATAGGTCTGTACGACTGGGGTGGCAGTCGGTATCATCCGCGATCCTTCGACGAGGGATCTTATTCTGGCGGGAAAGTTTTCTGTGATTTAGCGAAGCAGCTGAGAACGACATCTTCAGGGCGACTCGACCCTTCATTGATCCGATCGGTTGGCGATCGGTTCTTAGGATGTTTAATCTTCTCATTTAATCACTGGCCACGGTTCTCCCGGTGTGGTCGGCGTTAACGGATCGTTCCTGAGCCGATATTCCACGATTCCACACCTCGAAGGGTAGGTAGGACCTGAGTCTACTTTCTCAAGAGGCCTATTCCAAAATAATACTGGGGTCTTCCAGGGGCCTCCTCTAAGTTGGACAACCTCAGCAGGTGGGCTTTGTAAAGAGTTGCCAATGCCACCCAAAATGGATTCTCCATCCTAACATGGTAGGCGCCTAAACTGGCACCTATTCTGACTGAGTACCATTGGATTTTGATGGTCTTTATCGGGACCCTCGCTTGTGGCTTTTAATGCCTATAGTAGTTCTCCCGATATTGGCAAAGGGGTCCCGACAAAGACATGATAGACTCAAGAAGGATGGCGTTAAACTGTCCATGTTTCTCTCCCGGTGTCGTCGGCGTTAACGGATCGTTCCGAAGCCGATATTCATCGATGCTCCGTACGTCTTCCACACCTCGAGGGTAGGTAGAGTCTACTTTCTCAAGAGGTCTATTCCAAAAGAACACCGGGGTCTTCCAGGGGCCTCCTCTAAGATGGACTACCTCAGCAGGTGGGCTTTGGGTTACCATTGCCACCCTAAATGGATTCTCCATCCTAACATGGGCAGCACCTACACTGGCACCTATTCTGACTGAGTACCAATGGATTTTGATGGTCTTTCTTGGGACCCTTGCTTGTGGCTTTGAATGCCTATAGAAGTGCCCCCCTATATTGGCTAAGGGGGTCCCGACAAGGACATGATAGACTCAAGAAGGAAGGTGGTAAACTGGCCATGTTTCTCTCCCGGTGTGGTCGGCGTTAACGGATCGTTCCGGAGCCGATATTCATCGACACTCCGTACATCTTGCACACCCCTCGGGGGTAGGCAGGACCCGAGTCTACTTTCTCAAGAGGTCTATTCCAAAAGAACACAGGGGTCTCCTCAGCAGGTGGGATTTGTAATGAGTTGCCAATGCCACCCTAAATGGATTCTCCATCCTTACATGGCACCTACACTGGCACCTATTCTGACTGAGTACCAAAGGATTTTGATGGTCTTTATCAGGACCCTTGCTGGTGGCTTTTAATGCCTATAGTCGTGGCCCCCTATATTGGCTAAGGGGGTCCCGACAAGGACATGATAGACTCAAGAAGGATGGTGGTAGACTGGCCTGAGCTGGACCCTAGGGAGCTTCTGGGAGATACCACCTGACCTTCAAGAGATCGACGTTCTCACAAACAATCAAGGCTGGGAAGACATCCAGCATAGAAGGTGGTGTGGGGGGTGGGGGGGTCCCAAATTTATGTTTTTGTAAATCAAGGGTAGAATTCTGGGAATTCAACAACCAACATCAGTACGACACGGTGCATCCAAAACATCTGCGAGCTCTGTAATCGACCCGCAGTTTTCGCTCTCGCTGCGAGGAACGAGGGAACAAAACAGTAATCACACAATCTTTTCTCCCCAGATGACAACACGTCTTTGATTAATCCGGTGTAAAAAAAGCTGGCGAGGGGGGTTCTGGGGAGGGGTGTGGGAGGTTGGACTCTGGTGGAGGGAACTCAGCCGTCGTTTCGCCCACCGTGAGCCAAATCGCTTGAGCAGAGAATCCCACCGGCCTGACCTCCAGAGGCTTATTTGATTCCGGGCCCCCGCGGCTGTTTACCGCCACTCACACAGCGTGGCCTCCCTCGGGGTACCCAGAGGAGAGGGCAGCCCCTTGAGAGGGTGAAGGTGAGACAAGCTTTCCAACATAATCGCTGCTGCTGCTGCTGACTGCGACAGCTGTGTCGACTGCAAGAGAAGTGGCTCGAATCAGAGCGACCAGGACTATTGTACTGTTGCTGAGAGTCGTGACCGTTGACGCGCCTGGAAGGAAACTTAAGAATCGCCCACGAATCCTTCACAAAGGCCGGGTCAGGAACCACGGATCGGTATTACATTGGTATTATATTCCTGGACCGACCCTTAGGTGGGAATAAATTGTATAGAGTTTGTGTTTAACTTACTTGCACTTGTTTCCAGGTAAATGTTAACTGTATAAACTAAAATAAAGACAAATATATAAACTAAAATGAGTCAGAAGAAAAATATATACAAAAGTCCATTTAATATAAATATAAATATATCAACTGAAAGACTAAGAGTTAACTAAGAAGTTAAATATAGATGAAGTACAATAAATATATCAACTAAAATCAAGAAAATATTCACTAAATTGAAGAAAAATATAGATATTTCAACTTAAAGACGAAAACAAATATATCAACTAAAATCAAGAGAAAAAATATATATATATATTAATATATTTACTTAAAGAAAGAAAAAGAAAAATCTATCAAATAAAATAAAGCAAATAAATTGAAATCTCAAAAAATACCATCTAGATAAGAATAAAATAAAAAAATAAAATGTAAATATAAATATACTTACTAAAATCAAGACAAAAACAAATCAACTAACATTAAGAAAATATAAATATATCTACTACAAGATTGAAAGAAAATATATAAAATAAATAAAATTATATTTTATATATTTACTTAAATAAAGAAAAATATAGATATTTCATTTAAAATAAACAAAAATGTAATAAACAAAACCTTAAAATATATTAACTTAAATAAAGAAATAAATATATAATGTTTCCACATAAATCTAGAAAAACATATGTAATTTAACTAAGAAAATTAAGTAGAAATAAATAAAATATAAATATACCAACTAAAATAAAGAAAAAAACAAATATATCAACTAAAATCAAGAGAAAAAAAAATCTAATATCACTGATAATATTTGAATATATTTACTTAAATACAGATAAAAACATAAATATATCAACTTAAATAAAGCAAATAAATCTAGATTTAGTAAAAAAAAAAATAGCATCTAGAATAAATAAAATAAAATAAATTAAATATAAATATCCCAACAAAATTCAAGACAAAAACAAATATATCCA
Organism: Callionymus lyra; assembly: GCA_016630915.1. NCBI lineage: Eukaryota > Metazoa > Chordata > Actinopteri > Syngnathiformes > Callionymidae > Callionymus > Callionymus lyra. The sequence goes on from JACEEU010000706.1 coordinate 16,274,459, forward strand.
CTAAAATCTAAAAAGTATTATTCCAAGAAAAGAAATTAAATAAACTTAAACTAGCATCTTGATATCTCCAGAGTTACTTCTAATATTACTTTGGGAGAGGAGATACAATCTTATTGTCAAAACAGAACTCGTTTCAAAGAGAACAAACAGTTTTTCTGTCTCTATCTATTTTACCAATTTGATTCTCACTTAAGTTACTTTTCAATATATTCCAAATGCCAAAAAGGAAAAAGCCCCTCAAGGGGGAACATTGATGCCTCGAGGGCAACATATCGGTGACACAACATCAACACAACCTAAACCAGAGGACGACTACACAACTGCTAACTAGCTCACAAGATTAGCCAGTTTAGGCACGAGGCAGGTGGTCATAATGTAACGGCTGTTTGTGTCTGACTTTCATTGACAAGGCGGCGTGAAGTGGAAGTGTGTGGACACATTGGGGGGGTGAGGGAGGGAGGGAGGGGTGAGAGAGAAAAGGGGGGAGAGAGGAGGGTGATGGAGTCGTGTCGTTACGAGGTGTCATCTCTGATGTGTTCCATTGTCGCTTCCATCGCCGCGGCAGCACGGCAGATAAATATTCCTCGCCACGCCAACGGTTTTAGCGCCGGACTGACAAGTAGCTATAGCCCGACGGTGACGCCAACTGTCGCGTCGTAATGTGCGTGAGGAGGACGAGGAAGAGGAGGGTGAGTGGTTAGAGGACGAGGAGGTGCAGACTTGCCTGTCTCTGCTGTGATCCCTCTTTCTTTTTCTTGCCATGTTTGCTGGAGGGAACAAAAAAGAAAAGACAGAAAGTCAGGATGTCGAATCAAATCCCTACTCCCCCCCCCTGGTGGTCACGGCGCAGAACTGCACGCCAGTGCACCACCGGGGGAGGCCTCGCCCGGAAACGATTGATCTGTCGCAAGAAACTTTTTTAATGACTTTTCCTCAGATGGGATCTAAACCGGAGATTAATGTCGCGGCGCCGGCTCGGCCAGGCAGGTGTCGGTGCCAGGGAGGGGCTCGGGCTTCTGCTCCAGGCCCTGGCACAGACCCCAGCGGCACCAGGGTCCGGGCACTGACCTGACGCTGAGGCTGAAGACGCGACGAGCCACCAGGAACCTCATCAGGTAGTAGATGACCACGATGAGCACCAGCAGGCCCAGGACCACCCCGATGATGGAGCCCGTGATCACGCCAGCCTGGATCGGTACTGCAGGGGGGGGGGGGGGGGGGGAGGAGGAGGAAGAGGAAAGGGGGGAGTCAGACGACGGGAGGAAGTGGACGAGGTCAACCGCGGACACGGCGAGAGCTTATCTGAGTTCAATAATCGATGTCAACATCAGAGGTCATTCCACGTCAACTCATCCCTCACAGCAGCCTGAGCTCACTGATGCCTGAGCACTCCGGGAGGAAACCAGAGTTCCACATGAAACACACGTGGATCTAATCACAGGCGCAGCAACGGGCGCTGAAAAACTAAAAGCTTGCCCCAGAAGGTTGAAAATTTAAAAAATCAACTCAAATTCTGGGATAATTAACTTTAAATAAAGTTTTTAAAAATGAATGAATATATCATAATCAAGAAAAAAATAAAATGAAGAAAATTATATTTAAATCATTAAAGAAAAACTAAAATCATGAAAAAAAATCTGATCTAATAAATAAAAATGTATGAATATATTAATATAAATCGAGTAAATATATATATAGAAGATATACCAAATAATACCGGGAAAGAAAAAGTAAAAACTAAAATCTAGAAAAAAATTCAAGTACATGAACTAAAATGAAGTTACAAAATACATAAACTAAAACCAAGATATATGTAGAAATATATGACCTTGAATTAAAAAAAAGATGAATATGTCAACTTAGATAAAGAAAGCACGGTTCACACACAAAATAGAAGAAAAAAACAAAACAAGAAGTTGACAGTAAAAAAGTTATCGCATGGTAGAAAAAAATTAATGATAGATAAAAAACAAGAAATTCTATAAAATCAGCCAAAATAACTGAAATGAGGCTCGAACTGAAAAGTGTGACTTGAACAAACACTTTGTAGAAAAACTAAACCTTCAGATAAAACAAATTTTCACATAAAATCAAATCCTAAACCACAGATTTTAAAACATCAAGTAAATGGCTAAACAATATAAAAATATCTGATTTCCAAGAAAGTAAATAAAGAACCATCGACAGAAACGAAGAACAAAAAATTGCCGAAATCTTGTTAAAAAAAACAACTAAAAGTTGAAAAACAAACCATTAAATAATTTACTTAAGTACAGTTTGTTCCAAAGTTTAAAGTAGAAATTAGTTTAAAAAAAAAATTGTTTCAGTTTCTAGTTTGGAACACTTCAAGGTCACTTTCTCAGTGAAAAAAATTATATATATATATATATATATATATATATATATATATATATATACAAAAAAAATACGAAAAGAAAAAATAAAATAAATGAAAATATTTTTATATATTTACTTAATTTAAGAAAAATGTATATATTTAATTAAAAAAAACCATTTTAATAAAAAACCTTGAAATATATTTAATTAAATAAATGTATCAACGTTAATCTAGAAAAAATATATATACTTTAACTAAGAAAATGAAATAAAAATAAATAAAATATAAATATCCCAATTAAAATAAAGACAAAAACAAATATATATACTAAAATCAATGAAAAAAATTGAATATTTTTACTTAAATACAGGGAAAATATAAATGTATCAACTAAAATAACGCAAATAAATCTAAATCTAAAAAAATATATCATCTAGAATAAAATAAAATAAAATAAAATATAAATATACTAACTAAAATAAAGACAAAAACAAATATATATACTAAAATCAATGAAAAAAATTGAATATTTTTACTTAAATACAGGGAAAATATAAATGTATCAACTAAAATAACGCAAATAAATCTAAATCTAAAAAAATATATCATCTAGAATAAAATAAAATAAAATAAAATAAAATAAAATATAAATATACTAACTAAAATAAAGACAAAAACAAATATATATACTAAAATCAATGAAAAAATTGAATATTTTTACTTAAATACAGGGAAAATATAAATGTATCAACTAAAATAACGCAAATAAATCTAAATCTAAAAAAATATATCATCTAGAATAAAATAAAATAAAATAAAATAGAATAAAATATAAATACTAACTAAAATAAAGACAAAAACAACAGTTCTACAACAAACAGTTTAGGAAAAATCCTAAACCACAGATTTTAAAACATCAAGTAAATGGCTAAACAATATAAAAATATCTGATAAATTACCAAAAAAGTAAATAAAGAACCATCGACAGAAACGAAGAACAAAAAATTGCCGAAATCTTGTTAAAAAAAACAACTAAAAGTAAAAAAAAAAAACATTAAATAATTTACAATAAAGTACAGTTTGTTCCAAAGTTTAAAATAGAAATTAGTTTAAAAAAAAAAAATAGTTTCAGTTTCTAGTTTGGAACACTTCAAGGTCACTGGGGTGTGATGTCACTGGGGTGTGATGTCACTGGGGTGTGATGTCACTGGGGTGTGATGTCACTGGGGTGTGATGTCACTCACCCTTCTCAAACACCAGCAGGCGGACGCTGGAGGGCCGGCCCACTATGTCTGGGGGGTTCTTGGCGTCGCAGGTGAAGGTGCCGTTGTCGCCAAAATCCAGGTTCTTCAGCAGTATAGAGCCGTCGCGGCGACCGGGGTTCCCCACGAACTCCAGACGGTCCCTGAAGGGGCCTTTGTTGTCCACGTAGGGGGTCCCGCTCGTGTAGTGGAAGATCTGACGGAGAGAAACGAAAACAATTAACTAAAAGGTCAAAATAAATATATATAGATATATATGGATATAGATATATATCTTTATAGATATAGATATAGATATAGATATAGATATAGATATATAGATATATCTTATTTGTGTTTGTGACTGTATTTATGAATAAGTATAAATATATCAATTAAAATTAACAAAATATTATATATATGAACTCGAATCAAGAGTATAATCAACAAAAATCAAGTTAAAAAATATATATATAAATATATTAACTGAAGTTAAGAAGTCAAGTGAGAAAATATAAATATATAAATTAACATAAATAAAATATATCAACTAAAACAAGTAGAAAATAAATGTTTATATATTGTCTTAAAACCAGTAAATAATAAATCTGTGTATTTTTTTTTTTAATTAAAGCAAAATATAATGTAGATTGATCAAATTCATTCAAAATAAATAATGAATAATATCAACTAAAATCAGGACAAAAATATATTAATATATATCAACTAAAATCCAGTAAAAAATAAATGTATATATTTTATTAAATCAAAGAAAAATATAGATTTATCAAATAAAATCAAGAAAAAAGTGTTATTCCATGTGTTATTTCAAAGACACTAAATTAAAATAATAATAATAATAATAATGGAGGAGATTCCAAATCAAATGAAAAGTAATAACTTAAAAAGTTAAAAGTCTAAAATATATACGTTTTTGTTAAAATAAGTTTAAAGCTTATTCAGGACTTTAAATAGAAACATTGAAACAAGTGAACAGCAGTGAGGAGGAAGAAAAAGGAGGAGGAGGAAGGAGAAGAAGAAGAAAAGGAGGAGGAAGAGGAGAGGAGGAAGAGAGGGGAGGGGGGGGAGGAAGAAAAGAGGAGAAAGAAAAAGAACAAGCAGTAGAAGAGGATGAGGAGGAAGAAGAAGAGGAGGAAGAAAAAGAGGAGAAAGAAGAAGTGGAAGGAGTGGAGGAGGAGGAAGAAGAGGAAGAAGAAGAAGAAAAGGAGGAGGAAGAGGAGAGGAGGAAGAAGAGGAGGAGGAAGAATAAGAGGACGAGAAGAAAGAATAGAAGGAGGAAGAAGAGAGGAGGAAGAAAAAGAACAAGCAGTAGAAGAGAAGGAGGAGGAAGAAGAAGAGGACGAGGAGGAAGAAGAAGAGGAGGAAGAAAAAGAGGATGAGGAGGAAGAAGAAGAGGAGGAAGAAAAAGAAAACGAAGAGGAGAGGGGAAGAAGGGGGAGACAAAAGAGGACGAGGAGGGAAGGGAGGAAAAAGAGGAGAAAGAAAAAGAACAAGCCGTAGAAGAGGATGAGGAGGAAGAAGAAGAGGAGGAAGAAAAAGAGGACGAGGAGGAAGGAGGATGAGGAGGAAGAAGAAGAGGAGAAAGAAAAAGAACAAGCAGTAGAAGAGGATGAGGAGGAAGAAGAAGAGGAGAAAGAAAAAGAACAAGCAGTAGAAGAGAAGGAGGAGGAAGAGGCACAGATGAATCCACAGCGAAGAGGAGACAGATGACAGAGGTGGAGAAGAGGAGGAGGAAGAGGGAGGAGGACGAGATGGAGTGAAGAGAACAGAGGGAGGAGGCGTCCGGACGGAGAGACCAGAGGGAGGAAGATTAGAAGCAGAGACAGTGAAATGAAAACTCAGGAGGATCTTATGAGTCTGACGTCCTTGAAGCAGAAACTTTTCCAAACTTCAATAAACTTTTATTTCAGTTCAGATGTTTTTAGACTTAATTCTACTTGAAATGAATAAAAAATACTTTCATTTATCTGCGTTTTTTTTTAGCATCTACCAGAGGTTAGCATGGGTAGCTAAGGTGCTAACATAGCTTTACTTTCTTTAGCTTGTTGTGGTTCCAACGTAATTGTTAGTTGAATATAATTCTCAAAACTTTACATTTAAAATGAACATTTTGTACTTTTAAAAAAAATAGCAACAGAGTAAAACTTATTATTATTCTGTCGCCATTAGCTTCAAAGCTGCTAGCATCTACGCTAACACCGCACTTCTTTTTTTTTGGTTAACTTTTGTGAGTTTAGAATTTAAAAGATAAATTAAAACATGACTCACTTTGTAAAGTTTAACTTTATATCTTGTTGGTCGTGAATAATTTAGATTATTTCAGGTTTTTTTTGTCTATTTTTATGTGTTTTCATTAGCCTTGGTAGTGTTAGCTCACGAGTGTAGCGCACATTCTTAGTTGTTTTTTTATGTGTGTGTGTGTGTTTTTCTGTGTGTGTGTGCATGTGTGTGTGTGTGCATGTGTGTGTCCTCACAGAGATGCTGTCCCGCGAGCCGTCGGGTCTGTAGGTCCAGGAGAAGGTCACCTCCTCGGAGGTCCAGCGCCAGGAGAAGAAGGAGCAGGAGAGCCGGACGTCGGATCCGACCAGAGCGTGACGTTCCCAGCCGGTGTAGATGACGATGGCCTGGGAAGGCTCGGGAGCTGCAGGCCCACCAGTTACACAAGAGTTGATACAGTACTACTTACAATAACTACTACTAGAACTTGATAGTAACGCCTGGACTGCATTCATAGAACACAATTATATATGTTGTATATTATATATTAACGTTAAGAACGGTGAAAACATCGAAATAAACTAAATAAACAATCAATTTCAGACGAATACAAATAAGGGAAAATATTGTTTTTTTAATTTTGTGATTCAAAACTACAAAAGTTTTACAGAAAATAAGTTTTCTTAGTTAAGAATATATTTAAAAAATTAACTTTAACAAAGACTTTCAGGACAGAACTTCTTTTTTTATTATTGTTTTTAGTAGTTTTTACGTCAAAACAATTCTTAGTTTGTTGTCAAATTTAGATTATTTTTGGTTACATTTTTTAAACTAAAACACGTGTAAAATAAATCAGTTTAAATAAAGATTAAAGAGGAGAAAAAAAGTCTGACTTTACGTTCGAGAAAATTTTCAAAAATATTCTCATGTGAAAAACTATCAATCAAATATCACAAATATTTAGAGAGGGATGAATAAAAGCAGGAATGTTTTTTTTTTTTTTTTAAAGTTGAAAATCATTTTGTCAAATTGTCAGAAAAAGAGAGAAAATGTCAAGAAGAAATAAAAATAAATCAGCAAGAAAAAAACTTTTCAATTTTTGTTACACTTTTTAAACTAAAACACAAAAAAACAGTTTATGTAAAAATAATAATACTTCAATTAAATTTAATTATAAAAATAAAAATATATAAAAATATAAAAATAAAATATATATAAACATTTTCTATTCTATTCTATTCTAATTACAAGTTCAAGGAACTGCCAGAAAAGTTTTAAAAAACAGAAAATATCACAAATAAAAAGCAGGAATAAGATTTTTGTTGTTTTTGTTAAATAAAAAGAAGTTGAAGATCATCCTGCATCAGGTGACATTAAAAAAAATGTCAGAAAAAGAGATAAATGTCAAGAACAAATCTAAGTAAAAATAAATCATCAAGAAAAAAAAACATTTTCAAGTGTATTTTTTCGTTTTACTAAACAAACTCATTAGATAAACAATACAAAATATATCAAAAATGTCTTGCTGGAGAAAAAAAAAGTTAAAAAAAATGTATTTCTACTTTGAGTGAACAAAGTGTTGGATACTAAGTGGACCAGCATCAGAACCTCCAGCTCTCTCCTCCACACATGTAACCCGGGCGGTCGTTACCTATTCCCAGCAGGACCACGGACACGAGCGCCAGAACCGTCAGCATGACTTGTCCTTCTCCGACTGAACCAGAACCAGAAAGTGACCCGGAGACTGTGCAGCAGAACCGATGCGGGGACGCCGGGTTGACAACGTTAAACAGGGACAACAACAGCAGAGCCGGCGGGCCTCGGGTTTATACCGGACCCCCACCGTTGTGCCGGGCGGTTCCGGGTCGGCCCATTTGCACCACCCCCCCCCGACCCCCCCCAACCCCTCCCTCCCTTAGTCCATGACACCTCATCGTGGACTTGAACGACACCGGCCCGGGACCAGAAGTGTGCAAAGTCAAGAGGTTTAGATAACCCGGGTCAGCAGAAGGACCCCCAGGTGCCAGAGGTGAACGGGTGTCAACGCTAACGTAAACGAGGTGCGGCGAGGTCACGGGTTTTCAACAATGCAGACACTTTACTCTTCAGATTCCTGACGCTGGACACTTGAGGACAATAGGGGACGAGGGGGGACGGGTCGGCTCTCGGGTAAATGGCGCTTTCTTCTTCGCCGCACGACCCACACACACACACACACACACACACACACACACACACACACACACACACACACACACACACAAGCGTCGTGACCCGGACAAAGCTGGGTATTGAGGACTTCGGCGCCCACTCCTGGTCTGAGTGAGAGGAAGAGAGAAGAGAGTTCAGTCCAGGATCAGGACCGAGACGACGTCTGGGACCGAAAACAACAGTTTTTACTGCGAAAATGTCAAGTATCGGAAAAAACAGAGTTTGATTTATTTGATGAACTTCGAAAAGAAGTTCAAAGTTTAAAGACGTATCATTGATCAATAAGTCGAGTATTTGTATAAAAAAAAAGAAAAAAAAAAAAAGTCAAATTTATATTAATTAAAAAAATGGAATGATTCCAAGAAGGAAAAAAAGTAAAAGAAAAAAAAAAGATTAATTGAGGGGAATAAAAAATGTTTGCTAGTTAATAAGTTTAAGGAAACAAACATGTAGTAAATATATATTACATTTAAACTAACAAATGAAAGAAATGTATTTACAGTTTGCATTCAACAAATACTTCAAGGACACAAAATGAGAAAATTATAATAGTTTTGAGTAGTTTTTTACCTAAAAGAAAATGTCATTCAAAGTTCATAGTTTTGTCATCAAATTTTCACTGATTATTTTGGAGAAAAAAAGTTTAAATTAAAAAAAAAAAATATTTCAATTAAATTTAATTGAACAGTTCTAGGAACTGCCTGAAAAGTTAAAAAATATATATTCTCTTGTAAAAAACTGAAAATATAACAAATATATAGAACAGGATGGGAAAAAAAAGAGTAAGATTTTTTGTTGTTGTTTTTGTAAAATAAAAATAATTTGAAAATGAATTTTACCTGCATCAGGTGACATAAAAAATACCCTACCCTTTTTTTTTTTTTTTTTTTTTTTTTTTTTTTTTTTTTTTTTTTTTTTTTTTTTTTTTTTTTTTTTTTTTTACTTTAAAAAATAGAAACTGTCAAGAAGAAAAAATTAATTAGCAAGAAAAAAACTCCAGAAATAGAAAGTGATTTTTTTCGTTTTACAAACAATATTTTTATTAATAAACGTGTATATATTCTTAATTACAATTAAAACAAAGGGATACCACAAACAATTGTTTTCAGGTCACCATTTGACCCAGAGACAACACAAGGGATACCACAAACACATTTGTTTTCAGGTCACCTTGACCAAGATACAACACAAGGGATACCACAAACACATTTGTTTTTTGGTCACCTTGACCCAGATACAGCACAAGTGATACCACAAACACATTTGTTTTCAGGTCACCTTGACCCAGATAAAACACAAGGGATACCGCAAACACATTTGTTTTCGGGTCACCTTTACCCAGATACAACACAATGGATACCACAAACACATTTGTTTTCAGGTCACCTTTACCCAGATACAACACAATGGATACCACAAACACATTTGTTTTCAGGTCACCTTGACCCAGATACAACACAATGGATACCACAAACACATTTGTTTTCAGGTCACCTTGACCCAGATACAACACAATGGATACCACAAACACATTTGTTTTCAGGTCACCTTGACCCAGATACAACACAAGGGATACCACAAACACATTTGTTTTCAGGTCACCTTGACCCAGATACAACACAAGGGATACCACAAACACATTTGTTTTCAGGTCACCTTGACCCAGATACAACACAATGGATACTACAAACACATTTGTTTTCAGGTCACCTTGACCCAGATACAACACAAGGGATACTACAAACACATTTGTTTTCAGGTCACCTTGACCCAGATACAACACAAGGGATACTACAAACACATTTGTTTTCAGGTCACCTTGACCCAGATACAACACAATGGATACTACAAACACATTTGTTTTCAGGTCACCTTGACCCAGATACAACACAATGGATACTACAAACACATTTGTTTTCAGGTCACCTTGACCCAGATACAACACAAGGGATACTACAAACACATTTGTTTTCAGGTCACCTTGACCCAGATACAACACAAAGGATACTACAAACACATTTGTTTTCAGGTCACCTTGACCCAGATACAACACAAGGGATACTACAAACACATTTGTTTTCAGGTCACCTTGACCCAGATACAACACAAGGGATACTACAAACACATTTGTTTTCAGGTCACCTTGACCCAGATACAACACAAGGGATACCACAAACACATTGGATACCACGGACCTAAAAATCATGTGAAAAAACAAAAAATATAAATTTTTTTTTTCTGTTTTTTTTTATAAGGCTCACTGTGCAAAATTTTTTTAAATATCAAAAATTTTTTTTTTTTTAACAACGAAGTCGACATGTTTTCCAGGAACGTGTTTCGACTGAAGCGTTAAATTTGAGGACTTTTGGTGAAATGAACCAAGAGAGTCTCGTTCATGTCCGTCTGACTTCAGAATTTATCACCATTTTAGTTTTTTTATTCCAGAGAAAAAAACTGCACTTATTTTTATAAAACAATCTTCTATTGTTAACTCATCATATTACAATTTAATGAAATTAAATTCTGACTTTCTTTTTCTTTATTAAATGGCAAAAAACTTTTTCCTACAATGAATTAATTTTCTCTTCAATCATCCGTTTAATTTATTTAAATGTATTCGTTTATTGTTGTGTTTTTTTTACTCTTTTATCAAGTGCTGAAAGTTTTTCACTTTTTTCCTGATAATCCACAATTCTATCATCTTTACATTTTCCATGAATTACATTTTACTTGTATTTTAACATGTACTGAAGATGTATCATCATATATTTTACGTAACAATATTTAGTTATTATGTATTATTTCATTTTATTTATATATAAAAACACATTTGTTTTGCAATACTAATGATTTACTTCTAGTTGTTGTACCTATTTTGAAATATTTTAAGTATAATCTTAAATATTATTCCTTTAATATTTACTAATACAATCTCTTATTATACTTATATATATTTTTACTATTTTAGTTACACTTATAGCTTCTCTATTCATTGAAGATCATATGTTTATGTATATTTTAATATATATATTTCTTTCCAACCGCCATCAGACTCAACAGTTAAACCACATCTACCTCATACTTGTACTTTTGTTGCTCTGTTTTTTTAAGATTTTGATTCCTTCAAATGTATATATAGTTATTTATATATGTATATATATATATATATATATATATATATATATATATATATGTTTATTTTTTACTGTGCACTTTTGTTGGGGGTACAAAGTAAGAATTTCATGGTACTAATACCTATGACAATAAACGCTTTGAATTTGAATGAATTTTATTATTATTGTATCTTTTATTTAATTGATATTTTTTTAATGTATTATTAGATTTTTAAAATATTTTCATTAAATGATTTTAAGGTGAATTATAATAAAAAAATAAACATCGTTTACCTTTAAAATATCTTCTCACTGTTTTAGTTTTTATTGAATTATTGTGTTTTTATGTCGTTTTTCTTTAACCTTAAATGATGAATTATATATTTTTTGTTGTTATTTTAACTAATTTTAAATCAATATTTACGTTAACTAACTGGTAGTCAGTAATAATAGCTTGAAGGTCATGGAGATGTTTCTCTTGAACGACGTCTTCTTCTAGAAGCAGTGGATGTGAAGGACGAGGGTCTCGGGCCCCCGAGAGAGTAATGACTCGACGCCGAGTGGCTCCGGGAGCGACAACAGCCCGAAACCTCGTAAAGAAGATCTGGGAGCCTCCGTCGTTAAGGTCGGGCTTCGCCCCGCGGGGCCGCAGGGCGCCGGATAATCGGGCGAAACATTTCCATAACCAAATAAGGCGAATGAGCCGTGGCGCGCAATTGGCCGGAACAAAAAAAAAAGAGTCAAAAGTGAAGCTGGAGGGCGCGATTAAATATCAATTTCACGTGGGCTCGTAATGAAGCCGAGGTTAAACGCCCGCCGACTGGAAGAGGGAACACTGGCGGGGAGTCGAACCCACGCCCCCCGATCATCACATCCACAGCAGCTGAAACACATCGTAACGTCAAACCTTCCCATATTGTAGCGCAACAGTTCGTACTAGAACCTCCGGGTTGACTTGATGGCACACCCTGTTGTTCCTAGTCTCTGTTTGAAGTCGCAATTTAACTTTCGGCCGCTAGATGGCAGCAGTCGTTACGTCCTCCGCAGCTAAAGTAACGAATGAATGAAATAATATGAGATCCCGGCGATGACTGAGGACGAGAGGATACAGTGGACTCCAGCAGCTTTTAAAGCTGATGTTTGGACATGTTTTGGTTTCAAAACAAATGAAAGCAGTTACGACTGAGGACAAGAGGATACAGTGACTCCAGCAGCTTTTAAAGCTGATGTTTGGACATGTTTTGGTTTCAAAACAAATGAAAGCAGTTACGACTGAGGACAAGAGGATACAGTGACTCCAGCAGCTTTTAAAGCTGATGTTTGGACATGTTTTGGTTTCAAAACAAATGAAAGCAGTTACGACTGAGGACAAGAGGATACAGTGACTCCAGCAGCTTTTAAAGCTGATGTTTGGACATGTTTTGGTTTCAAAACAAATGAAAGCAGTTACGACTGAGGACAAGAGGATACAGTGACTCCAGCAGCTTTTAAAGCTGATGTTTGGACATGTTTTGGTTTCAAAACAAATGAAAGCAGTTACGACTGAGGACAAGAGGATACAGTGACTCCAGCAGCTTTTAAAGCTGATGTTTGGACACATTTTGGTTTAAAAAAAAAAAATGAAAGCAGTTACGACTTCGTCAAGAGTCATGTGGTCTGTAAATACTACAACACCAGAGTCAAGTACTCGACAATACTACACATATATACTTGTTACTACAGTATCAGAATTTATCGTATTGTTGACCCTGTATCGTGATACGCGTCGTCAGATTCTTGACAATACATATCGTCAATTACAAGAATACAAAATATTCACCAAATGGAAGACAAAGCATTTTTATTAATTAGAAACAATAAAATCCCACGAGATCCCAGTGATGACTGAGGACGAGAGGATACAGTTGACTCCAGCAGCTTTTAAATCTGATGAGCAGTTACGACTTTGTCAAGAGTCATGTGGTCTGTAAATTCTGGCGATGACTGAGGACGAGAGGATACAGTGACTCCTGCAGCTTCTATAGCTGATGTTTGGACATATTTTGGTTTGAAAACAAATGAAATCAGTTACGACTTCGTCAAGAGTCATGTGGTCTGTAAATACTACAACACCAGAGTCAAGTACTCAACAATACTCGTTACTACAGTATCACAATTTAGTGTATTTTGGCCACTATGTCTTGTATCGCCACTTTCTTGTGGATACACAACTCTACTAGCCAAAAGGTAAAAATGGTCAACACTTTGACCAAAAAATGATTTTACAAATAATTTTCTTAATATTTATTTGATTTTAACTAAAAATTAAACACCAAGAAGAACTTTAGCAACCATGATTATTTTACTAGATACATTTCATACCAATTTTTAAACATCGCCCAAAAACTATTTAATGATGAAGGATAATTAAAAATAAATAATAGTTTTCTTGTAAATAATCTTCTCAATGATGATGATTTTAGTTGTTTTTTGTATTGAATGATTGTGATTTTAGGTCATTTTTCTCTATCATTTAATAATTAACTAAATATTACTTTATTATAATTTTACCTAATTTTAAATCCAAATGTACAAAATGTTGATTAATTGGATGCTTTGTTACTTCTCTTTGATCTATGTTCTTGTTCTTATTTTTTATAAAAAATTGCTGTATTGCTGTGGCTAATTGGGAAAAAACAAAATCAATAAAGTTCTTCCTAACCTAACCATTATAGTTTGTAATTCACATGGTCTTGGTTTCTTCAGAAAACCAAGACTTTGTCATGATGATTTTAGTGTATTTTTGGTGTATTTTTATTTACAAATCTTGAACTAAGAACTTTTGTCGAAGTCTTGTTGAAATTTTGTCTTCTATTAAAAAACATCGGGTCATGTCGTCGTGTGTCTAACAACTTAAAAGTCAAGAAAAACTTCGGCGACTACAACATGGCCTCAGCATCGAGCTCTTGACCCGGCGTGCCGGGGCGACACGTCCAGAAGTGACTAATGGAAATGAAGAGGCCGGAGCGGGTCTAATTAAAGACATAGATCACGGGGATGCGGCGTCTCCAGCACCTGACGCCACATAATTAAAACAGAACGAAAAGCTTTTTCGGGGGGAAATTAACGAACTGTTTGTCGGGCTTCGCTCGGCGCCGGCGGCCTCTGGACGGGCGAGAGCCGATAAAGCGTCGCCACGAGTCACGCGGCGTCACAGGCGTCGCTCTGTTGTTCGCTCTGAAGGAATCATATAAAGGCGCCGAAAAAAGAAAAAAGAAAAAAGGACCTGACATCATCAAATCTGAAAGGTTACTGGCCAACGCTGGGCTCTGAAGGGCCACAGTGTTGAGACGCCGTGGGTCGCCCGCCAGACAATGGATCTGCTTGTGCCCCCCCCCGACACCACCGGACCCCCCACCACGAGGCTCCCTCTCGGCCTGGAATGGCAGAGATGTCACAGAGCGAAACCGAGAGGATGGATCGCGGCGAGAAGGAGGTGCAGGAAAAAACAAACGCATTGTTCTCCGGGCGGAAAGAAAAGAGGTCATTGTGAGCCCGGAGCTGATGAGGGAGAGGAGGGCGTCAGTCCAGGACACGGGGAGGAGACCCCACTCCTGGAGGTGGTCCAGGAACCTGAGGATGGTGCAAACAATGCGGAAGGTGAGCTGAGCCCCACTCGGGGGGACCCAGGTGGTGTTTGGGTGCAACAGGGGCCAAGTCTGGCGCACACACTCATTTAAAGAGGCCCCTTAAGATGATTTGGATTTATGTGGACGTTTAAACTTTGACCCCTTAAGAGCCAGTGTTGAGGCTGAGAGAGAAAACACTCAGTGTGTGGAGAAAAATACTTGAAAAGTGGGACAAATTTGGAGAAAATAAACAGAAAACAGAATCAACCATGAAAAAAAATATGGGATGAAAGGAAAAAACTAAAAGTACATTAATCATAAATGGGGGAAAAAAAAAGGTTAAACATTTTTAACAGTAATAATGTCCGAAAAATCCTAATATTATTATGAAAATACAAAAACATACTCTATTATGTGGAAAAATGTGTAATGAATAAGAGGAGAAAAGTTTAGAAAACATTTATTTTCTTTCTAAATCAATTTGAACAATAAAATCTGAATTAATATATTTATGCATAAACCGAAATATAAGATTAAATCATGCATTTATAGACTAAAATATATAAATATATATTTGTAGTTAAAACACAAAGATACATTACCAGACAATACAGTATAAAAAAAAAAAGAAAAAATGGACTATAGAGTAAAAAACCACTGAAAAAATGCGACAAATTTGGAGAAAATAAAACTGAAATAGAGAATTATTTAAATTCACCTTTCAAAGGAAAAAAAATAATATAAATCATAAATGGAGATAAAACTTAAACAATTACTATAACAACGTAAAAAAAAATCCATGATTTTACAGATACAATTAATATAAAAATAAAGAAGTTCTTCACTAACCACAATTATTTTTATTGATTAATATGAGGGAAAAAAACTACTGAAAAACTTAAGTTAATTAAGTGAATGTACATAAAATTGAGATTTTAAAAAAGACATTTAATAATATATATTTACTAAAAGAAACAAATATATATATACTGCAATATTAAACGACTATACAGTATATAAAAAAAATAATATATATTTACTAAAAGAAACAATATATATATATACTGCAATATTAAACGACTATACAGTATATAAAAAAATAATATATATTTACTAAAAGAAACAATATATATATATACTGCAATATTAAACGACTATACAGTATATAAAAAAATAATAATATATATTTACTAAAATAAACAAATATATATACTGCAATATTAAACGACTATACAGTATATAAAAAAATAATAATATATATTTACTAAAAGAAACAAATATATATACTGCAATATTAAACGACTATACAGTATATAAAAAAATAATAATATATATTTACTAAAAGAAACAAATATATATACTGCAATATTAAACGACTATACAGTATATAAAAAAATAATAATATATATTTACTAAAAGAAACAAATATATATACTGCAATATTAATTGACTATACAGTATATAAAAAAATAATAATATATATTTACTAAAAGAAACAAATATATATACTGCAATATTAAATGACTATACAGTATATAAAAAAAAATCCCAACATGGTGGAAAAATTATGTAAAAAAGGTGGTAAACTTTTACAGAAACGCCCAGTGATGGAAGGTTGTTCTTATCAATGTGTTGGTTGTGATGATAATTAATTTTTATTTAATAAGATTTTCGACTAAATTAATGAACCCAAAAAAAAGAACATGGAAAAAATATGATAAATTATTGGAAATTAATGAAGAAATTCCATCAAATAACTGGAGTCTGTGAAGGTACTTTAAGGACAGGTAAGTCCGGGGCTTCTTCGCTGCCCCCTCGACCTGCAGGAAGACGGACGGATGTTCCACTAACTTTATCTTGTCGTCTCGCGGCTGAAAACACAAACGTTCCTCTGGTTCTTGGAGAAAAAACACAAACCAGGCGCGACGTCGATTTATCGAGCGACTCTCGGAGTGACTCGCACACAAAAGCCGGATCACGGCGAACACGGCTAAGAGAACGGAACTCATTGTACATTTGCATTTTGGGTATTTCACGCTCTGTTGTGCGTTTGATTTCCATTAAGGCTTCAATCTTCACACTCGCCACGGACTTGAGATGCAGATTCTCACGCCGGCCTTTAGTTTACCTCGCAAACAAAGACACGGATGTATATGTTCACGAGTCTCTCGAGAACCTGAGGATCTGCAGGAGAAAAATATAAAAAACACAAAAGTCGTCGATCAGAACCAGAACCGTGACGCACTCGTGTTTGGAACGCTGCCCTTGATTGACATGTGCTTTGTGAGTAAATCTGAAAACTCTGAACCCAAACGATGAAAATGTCAGACGTGGTTTTTTTTTTTTGTTTTAAGGAATTTTCGGAGCAACAATCGAGTTCCTTCTGCGCTCGACCCACGCGTAGAACCGTGGTTACTGTTGCCGTGGAGACGAGCCCTCGTGGACTAAATACTTTCGTCGGATTTTTTTTTTTTCAGAAGGAGCCGTCGATCTCGGGACCGAGGTTCTGGTCGTAAACATCCGACGGACAAAGATGCGTTTGTTCGGGATTCGAATTGTTTCGAAGATGGAGTCGTTCAATCTTAAGTGACTCGTTATCTTCGGGGGTTTTTTTCGTTCTCGGCTTCGCAATGGAAGTTAAACCTGGTGAAAATATGAGCGACTCCATCGTAGTTTTCAGGATTCATTCCGACTTGATTCGATTCGTTCATATGATCAATGAGTCAGTGAGTCACGAGTCATTGCTGATCAAACAACGAAGCCCTCTAGTGGTCAGAGAATGAACTGTCAACTTCTGTGAGCGACTCATTCTTTGATGAGACGACACCGTTGCCGTTTCTCAAATCACATACTACTCTTAGTATACTAGAAGTTAGTATGCATCAGTTTAGTGTACGTACTAACTAGTACGCAAATTCTCCACAGATAGTATGTCTCAAATCAAACTCTGCCGCTACACACTAACCGGAGATCACATGACAGCTTCTTCTTCTACTACTATTTAACGATGTTTCAACCAGCTGTTTGAACGCTATCGACACCTGCTGGCAGCACGTTTGCAAGTTTGGAAAAAGAAATAAAGAAAAAATATGAGAATCTAAATAATCGCGAGATATTTAAGATGGTATCAGCACCGAAGACGTGTTTATCCTCCTACTGCTGAAAATACACCTGTAAGTATATGAATATATATGCATATATATGACGTAAGTTCCATTTAAAACGTCACTAAAATGGCGGCTGTTTAGATTTGGTTAGTGTCCATCGAACCATACTCAGTTTTGTGGGCGTGTTAGTACGCCAATTTAGTATGCATGGCGCACTAAATTCCGCATACTAAGAATTGAGACACACTAACGCACTAAAAATACTAACTTTTAGTACGCTAGTATGATTTGAGACACAGCACAGTCGTCTCCTCTTGACCTTCAACCTTCAGGAGGTTTTCCTGCGTTTAAAGATGTAGTTAAAAAAAAAAAAATTGACTGACACAAACTTGAAGTATATCAAAAAATATCAATGAAAAATGTGATTAAAGACAAAATTTGGAAGAATATAAATATAAAAGTATATAAGATTTACAAGTTAAAAATTACCATAATAAAACCATAGAAAATCGAAATGTTTTTACAGTTATAATTAATATTGTTATAAAAAGGCAAAAGTGTTGAAAACAGAATTTGGTGAAATGATGGTAAATTAAAAATATATATCCATACAAAATATAATATATATATAAACATATATAAATATTAAAGTACAATACAGTACAAGACGAAAACCCTAAAATGTATATAAATCATAGTGAAAAAAGATTTTGGTAATAAAGTAGAAAAAACCCAATTATTTCACTGAAAAATCTCAATTTGATCATAAAAATACAAAAGTGTCAATCAAAAAAATAGTACTTATAGTGGAATAAAATGTGAAAAAAAAGTGAAATGTGAAATATAAATTTAAAACTAATTTGAAAAAAAAAAAAAAAATAAAAAGCAGTTCATTCTAAATATCTAAGAATATTTTTCAACAATTAAATCAGAATTTATATAAATATTTTTGCATAAACTGAAATACCAGTGAGTAGATCAGATATTCATAGACTAGAACATATATTTGTAGATAAAACAAAGAAACATTACCAGACTTTACAGTTTAAAAAAGAAAAAATGGACGATAGATTAAAAAAAAAATTGAAAAATTGGGGCAAATTTTGTAGAAAAAACTAACAAAAAAACTCCTACAGTCCAGAAACATACAAAGGTTGATCGATAACTTTGGGTAATTGTCCGGAGGTGTGAGTGTGTGTGTGAATGGTTGTCTGTCTTGCGACAGACTGGCTTCCTGTCCAGGGTGTCCCCTGCCTCTCGCCCTATGATAGTGGGATCCCCGCGACCCCGGTAAGGGATAAAGCGGTAGAAAATGAATGAATAAACTTGATAAAAAGGACTAAAAAGTAAAAGAGGAAAAGATTAACTATATATATATATACTTGTAAAGAACATGTACGTGTAAAGAATATGTACGTGTAAAAAACATGTAAATGTAAAACCTCAAAGCGTGAATAAAGAGGAGAAACTTCTTCTCTGGAAAACGGATCAGAACCCTGAACGCTAAAGTGGCAACAACATGAAAAACTCTCCGGACTTGAAGGTGAGTCGACGTCGTGCATCGACTTCTAAGCTCCGGCGTCAAAAGCGCTCGCTTTCCCGACGTCCATAATCTCATGCTTTTCATCCGCTTCCCTCTTCCGTCGGCTGATCTGAATGCAGCTCGACCTCCGTCAGCTCATTACGCACAAACACTCGCCGCCGCTTCTTAAGAGCCGGAGTCAGAACCGGACCATTGGTAGTTCCGTCATGTCTGAGGCTCGTCTGCTCGCTGACGGACGAAGACGCTCCGACGGTTTCATCTTTTATTTCAACGCAGCAACTATTTACACATGATTCGTAGACGCTCAGTAGTATTCCTCCGGGTCGGCCTTCTCGCCCTGGTTCTGGATCTGGTCCTGCTTCTTGTACAGATCTGCAATCTGGAGCGGGTGAGGGCGGGGGGTGAGGAGGAAACAAGGGGGAGACACGAGGGTCAGATGGTTGGTTACTCCCACTCAAGGCCAGTCAAAACAAAACCACAAATCACATGTTAATAGTCAGAAGTTTAATCCCCTTAAGAACAAACATTAATTAATTGCATTTAATTAATTATTATTTTTTAATACATTAATTAATCAATAAATATATTATTTATTTATTTATTATATATAAATATAATCAATAAAGTTTTACCTTACCTTACCTTTCCTTAATTCAGCACATTTGACACGTTTTCGACCCCATACAAATATTTATACGCCGTAACTAAATCTTGCATAGTTAAAAAAAAAAAGATTGGTCATAAAAAACTAAAATGGAAAAATGGAAGTAAGTAGAAAAAAGAAAATTTACTATTATTTTATTAGATTTACGTTTTTTGAGAAGCAAAAAAATCACATTTTTATTCAGAAATTTAAGTTAAATAAATAATTTTTGAATACATTAATTCAGCAAAATCCTTTTAAAACAAACATATTATTTAATAAATTAATTTAGCAAGTTTGACCCCATAAAAAATATTTCTAAGCTGTAACTAAAACTTGCATATTCAAAAATGTTTGTTAGGAAAAAAAAAAAAAAAGAAGAAAAGGAAGTTAATGGAAAAAATAAAATTTACAAAGATTTAAATGGATTTAAATTTTTGGAGAAACACCCCTAGAAGATTAATCCTTTTAAAACAAACAAATTATTTAATAAATTAATTCATATTTTTGACACAGGTTTGACTCCATACAAATATTTCTAAGCTGTAACTAAAATTGCATAGTTGACAAATGTATTGGTCGGAAAAAATGCTAAAATAGAAGTTAATAGAAAAACTAAAATGTACAAAAATTTTAATGGATTTAAATTTTTGGAGAAACATCCCAAGATTATTCTTAAAAAGAAAACAAAAAAAAAACACATTTATATTCAGTAGTTTAATCCCTTTAAGAACAAACCTTTTATTTAATAAATTAATTCAGCATATTTTTGACACGGGTTTGACCCCATACAAATATTTCTAAGGTAAAAACTTGAATATTTTATAAAATGATTAAAAAAAAAAGAAATCACATATTTATAGTCAGAAGTTTAATTAGTTTAATAACAATTTATTTAATAAATTAATTCAGCATATTTTTTGACACAAGTTTGACCCCATAGAAATATTTCTAAGCTGTAACTTAAGCTTGCATAACTAAAAAAATGATTGGTGGTCATAAAAAAACTAAATTAGAAGTTAATAGAAAAATTTCAATGGATTTATATATTTTTTTTTAATTATTCTTAAAGAAAAAAAATATCACATTTATATTCAGAAGTTTAATCCTTTTAATAACAAAAAAAATATTTAATAAGTTAATTCAGCATAGTTTTGACACAAATGTTACCCCATACAAATTAAAAAATGACCCGTGGTAAGAAAAAAATACAAAAATAGAAGTTATTAAAAAAAAGAGATACATTTACCAAAAATGTAATTGGTTTTAAATTTTTTGAGAAAAAGTGTATTCTTTATTTAAATAATAATAAAAAAGTGTCATTTGGATAAAAAAAACAAATAAAAACAAAGGGCTGGTCAAATAAAATCCCAATCTATAAACTTGTTTAAAAATAAAATAAATAATTCATCATGTTAAAACATTGGTTTAATTTAAAAATGTATTAATTATTTTTTTGAAAGTTAATTAATAATTATGATACAGAATAATTGGAAAAAAGAATCAGTTAATTTAAATAAAAAATAAAACTCAAAATTACTAAAATGCAAAAACATTATATATTTTCTAATAATAATAATAACCATTAAAAAGAAGCTTAAAATCACAAGTGTTCCTGCAGTGTCAATATTGGGCTCATAAATAATTTGCCGAACACACGGATGATATTTAAAGGTCAGGCCAGCAGGACGATCCACGATTTAAAGACGTAGAAGTTGAACTACGAGTCATTTTGTGGAGGAAGACTCTCAGGAACCCCCGGTGAGTCCCTGGACCCCCACCTCCCAGAACCAAGAGTGTGTGTGTGTGTGTGTGTGTGTGTGAGAAAGCTGACATTTAGTAATTGACGGAACCATCATTTCCATCCTGACGTGGGCCCAGCGGGACCCTCGCTCCGACTGTCGGGGGAACATATTTGAGCAGGAAGGCTAACAGATGGTCGTCAGTAAGAGTCTCGTTACCATGAGGATCAGAGACGAACCGAGTCTCAGGTTGAGAAACTGCTGTCGATGATTTAAAAGGACTGAGAGTGAAAGTGAGACCAGGACCATCAGGAACTTGTCCATTGAATAGATGAGTTTGAATGAATCATTTCAGACGTTGAAACTTGACTATTCGGTATCAAATTATGATCTTTTAAAATAATTCAATTCAATATTAATTTTAAAAAAAAAGAAAAAGATCGAGTTTTAAATATTTAATTCCAATAATTCAACGATAAAGGCTCTAAATTCAATGTGTTTTAATTCCCAGTCTCATGAATTCAATATGAAAAGGTTGACTTGACGCACAAGAGCTTCTAATGTCGTCACATGATCGTCTTTGTGTCGCATGATTGGCTGACGGTTCGATCAAGTAGCTCAGTGATCTGTTGGTAATGTCTGGTGACACTTATACCAATGTTTTTATATTGAATTTAGAAAAATGTAATTGTTTTATTATTATTATATAAAATTAAGATATATAAAATTAAGATATATAAAACTATGAGAACCAGAAATTAATAATAAAAAATAAAAATTGGGAAAATATTTAAATTATTTGATTCTATTAATAGAAAAACTTAAAAAAAATAAAAAACTATTTAAAAAATATATTGTGAAAAAAGAGGAAATTGTTTAATTGAATTAAAGAAATTAAAAACATTCAAATATAGTAATTATTGAATTGAATTAAAGAAATTAAAACATTTAAATATACAAATTATTGAATTAAAGAAATTAAACTTTTAAATATACAAATTACTGAATAAAAGGAAAGAAATTAAACTTTTAAATATAACAATTATTATATTTAATTAAAAATAAATTAAACTTTTAAATATACAAATTATTAAATTGAATTAAAGAAATTAAAACTTTAAAATATAAAAATTATTGAATTGAATTAAAGAAATTAAAACATTTAAATATACACATTTTTGAATTAAAGAAATAAAACTTTTAAATATACAAATTATTGAATTGAATTAAAAATAAAATAAACTTTTAAATATAAAAATTATTGAATTGAATTAAAGAAATTGAAACTTTTAAATATACAAACTATTGAGTTGAATTAAAGAAATTAAACCTTTAAGGTACAAATTATTGAAATTTAGATTGAAATAAAATGAAATAAAAAAAATGAACAAAAGTTACAACATTTGTAATGATACACATGTTGTTATCAGTTTTATCTTGACCTTTAAAGTATATATTTTATTGAGTATTGTTTTGATTGTTTAAGCGCTTTGTGACCCTGGTCTGGAAAAGCGCTCTATAAATACAAATTACTTACTTTCAAACTCAATATTCTGTCATGATGAAACTGTCATGTTGGTTCCGTGTTGAAAGTTCTAAACATAACAAAGTCATCAGAGGATGAACCTCAAATAAAAGAATCTGCTGATTTAACGTGCGCTTGTAAGAAAACCTCTCGAATCTTTCTTCATGTGTGGAGATAAACTCTGCAGCTGTGTCGTCGTCAACATCTGGCTCCTGGTTCTTGGGGCGCGAGGATGAAACATGGATCTGTCGGGCCATTAAAAATAATGCGTGTGCGCGGGTCGGCCCGCGGGTCACGGCGCCACAAATGTCGGCGTAAATAAAGGAGGTAAAAAAAAAAGTGATGAATCGCCGCGGGAACCCACTAGTGTGTTTTCTTACTTTTATTTTGGGGGAGATAAAAGAAGGGGGTCGGGTTCAGACGGAGTCGCCGCTCTCGAGGTTTCACCCTTGAAGTGAGATAACGGCGTTCAAAGAGCCGGTGATTGACGTCTTGGCGCCTCGATATCATCTGGACGCTCGCCCTCAGACATCAGACACCCCCCCCATACCCCCGTAAAGTTCTTCATCCCGCGGTTCTCTACGCACCTGAGATCCAGAGGTGGCGTCCTCGGGCTTCTTGTCGTCTCTGATCCGCAGGAAGCGAGGGAACCGGAGCGAGATGCCCTTCTCAGGATCCACCTGAGCAGAGAACACACTTCAGACGCTCGTGCAGATGAAGATCCACAATCAATAACCGCGATAAACACACGCCGGGGATCAGAGGCAGGAGGCGTGACGGATCATATTAAAGATGTCGGGGAGACGCTCAACGAAGACGTCAAAAAGACTTTTCGCTCTCAACGCCATCTTAGCTAAACGGAAGCTACGTCACCAACGACGCGTCTTCGGAGCAGATACTGACGTTAATAACACTAAGTTTACCACAAAAACAACACAACAATAATAACACAATGAAACATGACTTAATCATTTCGCTGTCAAGTGTTCCAACGTCTGGTTGCAACCAGAACTATGTCTTTCCATTTCCTGTGGCCCTTTTGTCCATTTCCTGTGGTTCCTTCTGTCCATTTCCTGTGGTTCCTTCTGTCCATTTCCTGTGGACTATATCTTTCCATTTCCTGTGGACTATATCTTTCCATTTCCTGTGGACTATATCTTTCCATTTCCTGTGGACTATATCTTTCCATTTCCTGTGGACTATATCTTTCCATTTCCTATGGACTATATCTTTCCATTTCCTGTGGACTATATCTTTCCGTTTCCTGTGGACTATATCTTTCCATTTCCTGTGGACTATATCTTTCCATTTCCTGTGGACTATATCTTTCCATTTCCTGTGGACTATATCTTTCAATTTCCTGTGGACACTTCTTCCATTTCCTGTGGACTATATCTTTCCATTTCCTGTTGACTATATCTTTCCATTTCCTGTGGACTATATCTTTCCATTTCCTGTGGACTATATCTTTCCATTTCCTGTGGACTATATCTTTCCATTTCCTGTGGACTATATCTTTCCATTTCCTGTGGACTATATCTTTCAATTTCCTGTGGACACTTCTTCCATTTCCTGTTGACTATATCTTTCAATTTCCTGTGGACACTTCTTCCAATTCCTGTGGACTTTATCTTTCCATTTCCTGTTGACTATATCTTTCCATTTCCTGTGGACTATATCTTTCAATTTCCTGTGGACTATATCTTTCAATTTCCTGTGGACTATATCTTTCCATTTCCTGTGGACTATATCTTTCCATTTCCTGTGGACTATATCTTTCCATTTCCTGTTGACTATATCTTTCAATTTCCTGTGGACACTTCTTCCATTTCCTGTGGACTATATCTTTCCATTTCCTGTGGACTATATCTTTCAATTTCCTGTGGACTATATCTTTCCATTTCCTGTGGACTATATCTTTCCATTTCCTGTGGACTATATCTTTCCATTTCCTGTGGACTATATCTTTCCATTTCCTGTGGACTATATTCTTTCCATTTCCTGTGGACTATATCTTTCCATTTCGCTGTGGATTATATTCTTTCCATTTCCTGTGGACTATATCTTTCCATTTCCGTTTCCTGTGGGCTATATCTTTCCATTTCCTGTGGACTATATCTTTCCATTTCCTGTGGTTCCTTCTTTCCATTTCCTGTGGACTATATCTTTCCATTTCCTGTGGACTATATCTTTCCATTTCCTGTGGACTATATCTTTCCATTTCCTGTGGTTTATTCTTTCCATTTCCTGTGGACTATATCTTTCAATTTCCTGTGGACTATATCTTTCCATTTCCTGTGGACACTTCTTCCATTTCCTGTGGACTATATCTTTCCATTTCCTGTGGACTATATCTTTCCATTTCCTGTGGACTATATCTTTCCATTTCCTGTGGACTATATCTATTTCCATTTCCTGTGGACTATATCTTTCCATTTCCTGTGGACTATATCTTTCCATTTCCTGTGGACTATATCTTTCCTTATATCTTTCCATTTCCTGTGGACTATATCTTTCCATTTCCTGTGGACACTTCTTCCATTTCCTGTGGACTATATCTTTCCATTTCCTGTGGACTATATCTTTCCATTTCCTGTGGACTATATCTTTCCATTTCCTGTGGACTATATCTTTCCATTTCCTGTGGACTATATCTTTCCATTTCCTGTGGACTATATCTTTCCATTTCCTGTGGTTCCTTCTTCCATTTCCTGTGGACTATACTTATCTTTCCATTTCCTGTGGACTATATCTTTCCATCTTCTTCCATTTCCTGTGGACTATATCTTTCCATTTCCTGTGGACCTATATCTTTCCATTTCCTGTGGACTATATCTTTCCATTTCCTGTGGACTATATCTTTCCATTTCCTGTGTGCCTTATCTTCCATTTCCTGTGGACTATATCTTTCCATTTCCTGTGGACTATATCTTTCCATTTCCTGTGGTCCTATATCTTTCCATTTCCTGTGGACTATATCTTTCCATTTCCTGTGGACTATATCTTTCCATTTCCTGTGGACTATATCTTTCCATTTCCTGTGGATTATATCTTTCCATTTCCTGTGGACTATATCTTTCCGTTTCCTGTGGACTATATCTTTCCATTTCCTGTGGACACTTCTTCCATTTCCTGTGGACTATATCTTTCCATTTCCTGTGGACTATATCTTTCAATTTCCTGTGGTTCCTTCTTCCATTTCCTGTGGACTATATTTTTCCATATCCTGTGGACTATATCTTTCCATTTCCTGTGGACTATATCTTTCCATTTCCTGTGGACTATATCTTTCCATTTCCTGTGGTTCCTTCTTCCATTTCCTGTGGACTATATCTTTCCATTTCCTGTGGACTATATCTTTCCATTTCCTGTGGTTCCTTCTTCCATTTCCTGTGGACTATATCTTTCCATTTCCTGTGGACTAAATCTTTACATTTCCTGTTGACCCTTCTTTTCTATTTCCTGTGGACTATATCTTTCCATTTCCTGTTCACCCGGCTCCCATTTCCTGTGGGGCCTTCTTTCAAATCCATTTTATTTCCTGTTCACTTTTTTCCAAATCCTGTGAACCCTTCTCTCCATCTTCGGCAGACTATTTTTTCATTTCCTGTGGACTATTTTCCATTTCCTTCAAATCTTTCCTTGTTGACCCAGTTTTCCAAATTGCCGTCGCCACGACCGTTTCTTCCTGTAAACATTTCCATACCTTAACGTTAAATTCTCCTTTCCTTCTTTGTTGTGAACCCCTTTTTCATTCACGACGTTCCGAGTCGAAACAATCTCCCGCGTGCTCGATGAAACGAGATGACATCAGAGGCGTCTTGTTTGGCGCCGCGGCTCCAGAGGAAGCGTTTCTGCTAACGCCGTAAATAAAAGCATGTGTCGCCGCAGCAGGCGCCGTGAAAAAGGCTCACGTCGTTCCGTGATTAGAAATGTGAAGGTGACTCCGGCATCAGACGCACTCCGTCTCTCCGGGTAATTATGACTCATCATGTGGAGCGACGGACCAGAACCGGGAGGGTTTTTATCAGCGGGAACACGACGCGCCGGCTGCACTCACCAGTCCCATGGCGGCCTTGTAGACGGGCGACAGCGAGAGGTCGGCACACTTCACCTCCCACACCTGCACGGCGTCCATCCACACGTCCGGCTCGGCCGACGGGTCGAAGCGGTAGTAGGCGCGAGGCTTGGGGAGGATGTGCTCCTGCGGGAACAGAGGACCGAGGTGAGGAACAAGAGACCGGGGTGAGGAACAAGAGACCGGGGTGAGGAACAAGAGACCGAGGTGAGGAACAAGACAAGACCGATGGCGGACGGTGACAGAAGAACCTCGTTACGACCCGTTGGGGAAAAAACACTGGGATCCGAACCCGACACGCTCCTGATCCTGAAGTTACTGTTATCGTGAACTCAAGGTTATTAAGGCACAAATCAACTCGGTTTGACACAATGTTTCTTTTGGTCCCAAAAACACGTTCAAAATACTTTATTTTTAGTTGGACTTAATCGAGGGCTGTCGATTACTGAGGAAAAAGTGTCTTAATAACATAATAAATGCAGATTCTCAGGTCAAGGACGGTATTTATTGATTTGAACTTGTGTAAAAGATCAGTTCAAATATTGTAAATACAGATAACAAATTACGAAATGTTGAAAAAACGTAATAAAATAGTAAATCTAAAGACAAATGCGTGTTTACTATTAATATTAGTATAATTAGTTTACAATAATTTTATTACAGACTAAATTGCCCAGTTAAGAGCAAGAAAATATACATAAACCATGTTAATAATATGAATAATAAGTAAGTAAGTAATATTTATTTATATCGCGCTTTTCCAGACCAGGGTCACAAAGGGCTTAAACAATCAAAACAATACTCAAAAAAGTACATACTTTAAAGATCAAGATAATACTGAGAACAACACAGGAGTTCCAGAAAATCAAGGAAAAGCCTGAACAAATAGAAACGTCTTAAGATGTTTCTTAAAGGAGTCAGTAGACTCCATCAAGCGCAAAGAGAGAGAAAGATCGTTCCAAAGCTTAAGAACAACAGCCTGGAAGGATTTCTCTCCTCTGGTCCTGAACCGTGTTCAGGAACCATCAGTAGATTCTGATCCACAGACCTCAGAGCCCGAGCTGGGGTGCGAGTCTGGATCAGATCAGTGATGTGATAAGATGGAACATATAGAAAAATATGACTTAATAAAGAAATATTACTTATGAAATGTATAAATTAATATAATACAGATTGCAAAATTAACTTTTGCAGTAAAGAATGCCTAAAAAACAAAACTAATTAATAAAAAGAAAAAAAAAGATTAATGTATCACTGTAATAATACATACACTGTTCAGTGTAAAAATGTATCACATTGAAAAACACCTTTTTTTTAGGTTAAAATGTGATGTAAAATAAACAAATAAATAAAGGACAGGAAATTATTAGAAGATTAAATATATATAAAAATAGGAGTCAATTAATGATGAATAAATAACTTTTTTAAAAAAAGTAGGAAAATAGTCCAATAAAAAGATATGTCAAGAAAATGCCTAAAAGAAAATAAAGAAATCAATGAAAAACAAATAAAGTTCCCGTTTTGATGTCTTAACAAATTTCTTATCATGCTGACCTCTAGTGGGCCGAGGAAACACAGGCCGAGGACTGCAGGTGGCCCTCAGTCCACACTTAAGCATGGAAAAAAAGTGTCTTAGACTCTTGTTCACGAGTCTGGGGAACAATCGGCAGACGGATCCGTCTTTTTGAAAAGAGAGCTGAGCCAAAAGACAGCAGAGCTCTTACGTGTCGTGGTTGATTTCTACCCACACCTTAGGCTTAACTCTGGAATCCTCTCCAACACTGTTGTTTAAGAAAATAAAGACAGATGACTGGAGACGACGTTCCGTGTAAAATGCGTCTTCATTAATTCAAGTTCACCTGTAGCTACAGTTAAATCCTGGATCGATAAACTCATCTCATGCATAAATTACAGCGCGGAGCATCGATTGCGGCTCCTCACAAAAGAACGTGTTTTTCTTTATTTTCTTTTTTTTTCACTTTTTACTTTCAGATGCAAAAGAACTCTGGCCTCCGCCTCCACACTCCGCCTCCGTCGACTTCTCCCGACGCCCGACGCCGTCTTGTAAACATCCACACACGGCACTTAATTTGCCGGCGTAGGTGTCACCGGCGTCGACACAACACACGACGACGACGTGAGCGATGGCCGCCGACCTGTTTATGCGAGCGCCGCCGCACGTCCTTCGTCCTGAGGAGACGCTCTCACGGGCGGACAAATGAAAAAAAAAAAAAAACTACATTCGACTTGTAGGCGCCTCTGGTTCCGCACACGCACTCCACTGACCGTGAAGCACCAGGGATTGGGCGAAAAAAACAGATTCCAGCGGAGAAAACTCAAAGCCGGAGACGTACAATTACGATGGATTCAACATGAGAGCAAGCTGAGGTCAAGGTGGTCGCTAGGCAACCGAGATTAGGTAGCCTTTTGGAGTCTTTTTAGCATTTAAAAGCAGCTGGAGCAGAATCTCGTACCGCGACTGCAGAGCAGGTCTTTTCAACGACTGTGGCATTTTACCGCTTTTTTCAACAAGTTACGCCAGCAAGAACTTAAGATTTACCTCCGAAACAGTCGATTTTATCATTGATAAACATCCTTCTCCTTCCTTACATGTGAGGTTGCGGGGGCAGCAGCTTAATGTAAGAGGTCCAGACTCCCAACCACCCCCTATACTGTAAGAATACACAGTGTATTTCTGTGTATTTTAGAGTGTATTTCTGGGTCTGACCCGAGGTCACGACTCTCAAAGCGAGCGCATCCTGACAACAAGTCTTCTCTTAAGAAGGGTAGAGGTTCTACTCTGAGTCTCTCCTGGATGACTGATCTCAGAATAGAGAGGCATTGAAAACGGGTTGAGAGTAGAAATTCACCATTAGTTCAGAGATGTATCTTTTGGCTCAGCTCTTTGTTCACAGTCCGTGTGATTGAATTGCTCAGATCTAGGGGTGTGTATTTGCAAAAATATAATATGCATCATGATATGATATATAGTGATACTGTAGTAACAAGTATATATGTGTAGTATTGTCTAGTACTTGACTCTGGTGTTGTAGTATTTACAGACCACATGACTCTTGACGAAGTCCTAACTGCTTTCATTTGTTTTCAAACCAAAATATGTCCAAACATCAGCCACTGCATCCTCTCGTCCTTAGTCGTCGCTGGGATCTTGCAAGATATTGTTGTTCTTTTAGCTGCAGAGAACATAATGACTGCTGCCATCTAGCGGTTCAAATGCAACACAAAAATAGACACAACACTGAATATTAAAATGTTAATTGTCAATTCAAAAACAAAAATTATTTAATTTAAAAACGTAATTGAACCGTTAACTATAGAAGAACTATGGTAAAATGAAAAAATATATATATATATTTAGCTGATGAATATCGATACAGAATCGTCCGTGTTTCAGGAAATTTGTAACACTCTGAAACAACATTTCCTGCATTTTGAGAGCCACATTTTGTGGAATAAAGGCAGAAAATAAAGAAAATATCCTCTAAGCTGCTTGAGACACAGTGTCAGGGGGCCTAATACACACTGTAGGGGATCAAAAATCACAGTGTAGGGGGGCCCTATGCTGAACAGCGCTGGCAAGAACCCTGATCCTGAAATGATACATCACTGTATTGATATTTCTTTAGACAACTACTCAGATCTACTTGTGAACATCTACACCTAAATACAACAATTTAGCTTTGTGTTTGATTTAATTCATAATGTTTCCTTATTTTTAATCCGCCAGACTTAAGGCAGTCATGGACTGGGGGCCCAAATCCGGTCTTCCAAGTCATTTTATGTGGCCCTTCTGAAGATTCCAAGATTTAGTTTGGTCCGAGTTTGAAGAAATTTTAAAATATTTTTAAAATATATTTTGCTGGATTTAAAAAAAATCCTTTTAAGTGAGACCAGCTGGTTCGACATCTCCGAACTGAATAAACCTCACCGCGATCTTGAGCTCAAGTCGTGTAAAGTTCCGAGCTCAGCATCGCGACACATGTCAGCGTCGTGTAACGCACTTGATATTTCAGCGAAAAAAAACCCGCCGGAATCCTGCGTCTGATTGCAACACGCCGCCCCACAAGAGTGTTTTTTTTTTCCAGGAGCCCGATTGTTCCCGTCTGGATCGCCCTCCGCCGGCAGCTCTGCAAGCAAAGCAACTTAGCTCCGGCAGCCGCGCGCCCCTAATTCACCATCCATCACTTTCAGGTGGAGGGCTTCATTACGCCGCACTACAGAGCCGGCCCGATTGGTTCTTGGGAATAAAGGTTACAAGGTGTTTTCAATCACAGTTAACACTGCGATCCTTGCAGCAGTTTGTACTGTCGGGGATTTAAAAAAATCCCCCAAACTCCAGCCACAGCCCCTCGTGAAAACTCTGCATATTCACGCGCTCAAAAGTGCGCACGAGTGGTTCTGAGTAGTCCGGTAAGACCGTCGGGCCTCGAGTCCCGGGCTCTCGTTTGAGATGCAGCTGCTCAGAAACAAACCTCTTCAGGAGCGAACTGGGAAAACCGGGCTCGGAATTGTATTAGAGGAAGAAAATGAAGTGGTTTCATTGCCTCGGCCTTTTTTTGTTTTTTTTACTTTCCTGACAGGAATAGATGTTGTGGATTGATGCCATGGCATCGCGACGAGGGTTCGCCGGAGCTCAGGAAGCCAGTTATCGATCATGGTTTCAGACGCTAACGAGCGATAATAGCGGGTGATTATGATAATTGATGATTGGAATCAGCGCAGTGTTGGCGACGGTAATAGTCGTGTCAATAACGGTGACAGTTGTTTGTGACGGCGGTTGACGACACACGACGATCATAAAGAATCAACAAGATGGTGATAACGCGTGTCGATGAACGATGACGACCAGTAATTATTACCAGAGTGACGTGAGAATAAATAACGGATCGTGACAACAGCGATAACAATAATAGGACGCACTGAAAGCTGAGTATTGGCAAGAATCTGTTGATACGATAAGAATCAGGATACAGAGGCAAAGATACGATATATCGTGATGCTGTAGTAACAAGGATATTTGTGTAGTATTGTCGAGTACTTGACTCTGGTGTTGTAGTATTTACAGACCACATGACTCTTGATGAAGTCGTAACTGCTTTCATTTGTTTTCCAATCAAAATATGGACAAACATCGGCTTTGAAAGCTGCTGGAGTCACTGTATCCTCTCACCCTCAGTCACGTAATGATTTCAAGCAGCTGTAAGTTTAATTGCAACGCGAAAATGAATATGGAAATTGTAAATTAAAAAATATGATCATTTAATTTTACACAATTAATTGAACTATAAACCATATTGTTTTGTTTTTATCAATACAGTATCGTGGAAATGAATATTGCGATATATCTCTGTATCAATACAGTATTTTCAAACGTCCTGAATGAAAACGGTATCTGATTACGACTATTGCAAAGAAAAAAACGATAGCGACAGAGAGGACACTGTATTAGTATTCAACGCTTTAATCGAAATCGGGTTACTTGTTTTTTTTCCATTTCATTAATCAAAAATATCCTTGAAAGGTTTGCATTTCTTCTCTTGTGAAATACAAACATAGATCATTTATTGTTGTCTTTTGTCATAGTCTCACTACATTTTAGTTGTTTAAAAGAAACTCAATATAACGTTGTTCCTACAGCATCGCAACACACAGTGTTGTCGCCACCGTTCGATGTATCGTATCGACAGATTCTTGCCAATACACACTCCTTATTCTCTTGTTATTATCGCCCTCCGTGGATTCTAACGATTATAGATCATGACAATAGCAGTGACAGCTGCTGTAGATTGTGACGATAATCACACCTGTTGGAAATGAAGATAATGGCCGTCACCATAAATGAAAGAAAATAAAGGGTAAGAACAGGTGAAGTTACCAACAGACTACAAGAAGAAAAATACAACAATAATGTCAATGATAAATGCAGACGACGCTGATTGTGAGTTGATAATGATAACAGACGTTGGCGATAGCAACGATAGACGACTCTGGCAATAATAGGTAACGCCATACAAAACATAATGTTTTTTAAAAAAACAAAACAATGCTAACAAGTAAGGAATGATGGGAGTAATAATCGGTGAAAGTGAAGTGAAAATATCGTAGTATTTGGATATTAAAACACAGTAATATGTGAGGATGAGGACGACAGATAAATAATAAAACTATAATGAATTGTGATAAAGATTATTTAAAAACCTAATTCATTAAAATGCCCTAATTAACATCACAGTCTTTTTAACCACAAGCGTTTTCACTAGTTTTTTCCAATATTCTACATTGTTTGTATGGCTGTGTATTGGCAAGAATCTGGCGATACGATACGTATCACGATACATTGGTGAAAATACGATATATTGCGATACTGTAGGAACAACAATACATCATTTCTTTTAAAGGAAAGCGCTTCTGAAAATATGTACAATAAACTACATTAACATCTCAAACAACCTGGAGCAACAATCAATTTAAGTATCTGTCAGTGTTTCTCTTATTATTTAAGATTTTAAGTTTTAAAATGAGTCCAAAAATCAGCTTTTTTTTTACTAATTGCTGCCATTTTTGCCAGGTTTTGTCGTTACTTTGGGCACGGAGGAATGTTGCCAACTAGTGGTCGGGGGTTTAATTGCAGCACACAAATGAATAAACGCAGTGAAAATTCATTGTAAAATAAAATATTTAAGCGCGGTCGTCTCGCAGCAAGAAGGTTGCTGGTTCGCTTCCAGGCCGAGCCAACCTTTGACCTTTCTGTGTGGAGTTTGTATGTTCTCCCCACGTTGCATGGGTTTAACTCCAGGAACTCCGCTTTCCTCCCACAGTCCAAAAACATACAGAGGTTGATTGAGAACTTTGGGAAATTGTCCATAGGTGTGAGTGTGAATGGTGTCCTTTCCTGGGTGTCCCCTGCCTCTCGCCCTATGAAACTGGGATAGACTCCAGTCTCCCGCGACCTTTTATACACACACTATTGAAATATAAACAATAGTATAACTTTGAATTAAACTATTTTATTTGAAATAAAATGTTTTTTTTTAATATCACTAGAGTATCCCTAGAATAAAAATATAGCGATATATCGTAATGTCGACATTTTCTCACACACCTATTTGTTTGTTAGTTGAATTCATGTTAAACATTGTCCCGCATCATTTATAATGTATTCCACTGTATTTTTATTAGTTAATGTGTCAACGTTGTGTATTCTAGTGTCATTTTCTGCTGCCACACTTAACCCACAAGAGTACAATAAAGATCTGTCGAGCGTCTTGGATATTTGGGGTGCATGAAAGAAGTCTGATGAGCGAAAAAGGGGAATCATTTCTTCTAAAAATAGCTTCAAGCCGAACTCATATTTGTTTTCCTGCCGAGGGGGAAGTATGGACGAGTGTCGGTCGTACCTTTAAGAACTTGTAATGCTGCTCCAGATCCTCATCCTTGAAGCCGGTTCCGATCTGAAAGACACGGGAGGCGATGAGACAGATACACTGGTTCCCCGGGGGGTGAGAAAGCACTCGTTTTGGCAGCACAACGATAAAAGCAAAAAACCCTTCTCCCTTCCTCTCCTCGCAACTCTTGTCTGCGTTCTCCGCCTGGAGCGTCATGTCAGCTCTCTGAAGGCCTGAACCCAGCGAGACAGAGAGATCACCGAACAGGTTGACGAGCGCCGGAAAAAGGGAAACATTCTTTAAAAAAAAAGCCAGAGTATCATGCAAATGCGGC
This sequence comes from Callionymus lyra, assembly GCA_016630915.1. Taxonomy (NCBI): domain Eukaryota; kingdom Metazoa; phylum Chordata; class Actinopteri; order Syngnathiformes; family Callionymidae; genus Callionymus; species Callionymus lyra. Next base: position 16,309,586 of record JACEEU010000706.1, read on the forward strand.
GTGCTTTGGCGGATAGACGAGTCGGGGATTCTGCAGGAGGCTTTCTTCGCTTTCACCACAGGGATGTTAAACTTCAAACTGTGACACATTTTTAGATTTCGTTTCATCCGATCGGCCAAAAAGAGAATCCCTCAGTGCCAATTTGGCCGAGAGAAAGCCTAATCGCGGGAGCCGCAGAGATCCAGCAGCCTACGAACATATTCTCCAAACATGACAGAAGGCGTCTTTCAACAAACATCGGAGGGAAATATTGGGAGGTTTGCATTTTGGTGCCGGAACAGTGATTTCCTAAACATTTATTTTGTCTGGCAGAAAGATCCTAAAAAATTAGTCAAATTTCTTGATTATTTGTTAGTTGAAGCTAATTATATTGAGCAGAGAAAGTTTGGTTAGCCATGGTTGTAGCATTAGCTGATGAGGGTTGGTTAGCCATGGTTGTAGCATTAGCTGATTAGCCATGGTTGGTTAGCAGGGCTAATTCAGTTGGTAGCATTAGCTGATGAGGGTTGGTTAGATGGTGTAGCCATGGTTGTAGCATTAGCTGATGAGGGTTGGTTAGCCATGGTTGTAGCATTAGCTGATGAGGGTTGGTTAGCCATGGTTGTAGCATTAGCTGATGAGGGTTGGTTAGCCATGGTTGTAGCATTAGCTGATGAGGGTTGGTTAGCCATGGTTGTATTATTAGCTGATAAGGGTTGGTTGGTCATGGTTGTAGCATTAGCTGATGAGGGTAGGTTAGCCATGGTTGTAGCATTAGCTGATGAGGGTTGGTTAGCCATGGTTGTAGCATTAGCTGATGAGGGTTGGTTAGCCATGGTTGTAGCATTAGCTGATGACGGTTGGTTAGCCATGGTTGTAGCATTAGCTGATGAGGGTTGGTTAGCCATGGTTGTAGCATTAGCTGATGAGGGTTGGTTAGCCATGGTTGTAGCATTAGCTGATGAGATGGTTAGCCATGGTTGTAGCATTAGCTGATGAGGGTTGGTTAGCCATGGTTGTAGCATTAGCTGATGAGGGTTGGTTAGCCATGGTTGTAGCATTAGCTGATGAGGGTTGGTTAGCCATGGTTGTAGCATTAGCTGATGAGGGTTGGTTAGCCATGGTTGTAGCATTAGCTGATGAGGGTTGGTTAGCCATGGTTGTAGCATTAGGTTGAGTTTGCCATGGTTGTAGCATTAGCTGATGAGGGTTGGTTAGCCATGGTTGTAGCATTAGCTGATGGAGGGTTGGTTAGGTTGAAGCATTAGCTGAGGAGGGTTGGTTAGCCTTGGTTGTAGCCTTTACTGTGTTTTTTTTCTTTTTTTTTCTTTTTGCTGATAAGGGTTGGTTAGCCATGGTTGTTGCTAGCCATGATTGTAGCATTAGGCGAGGGCTGATTAGCTTCAGGCGTTAGCTATAAATAGTTGGTTAGCCATTATTGCAGTCATCAGCTGAGATTTGCTGTTAGTCATTGTTGTAGCATTAGTCAAGGAGGCTTGGTTAGCTTTAGTCATTAGCTAATTAAGGTTAGTTAGCCATGATTGTAGCATTAGCAGAAAAAGGGTTGACATGCCATTATCGTATCATCAAGGAAGCTACTAGCTATGGTTCAATGTTAGCGAAGAAAGATTTTGAGCCATGATTGTTGCATTGGCCCTGGAGATTATTGTTGTAATAACAATTATTTTAGCATTAGCTTTAAAGTCAGAGTTGGCCTTCATTGTATCACTGGTATCTGGGTTTGCCGGTTTAAAAAGGTTCATGAGCTTGTTTAGTAATAAATAATTACCAAAATGGACTCGTTACTCCAAATCCTCAGAAGTAACGTGACCACAATATAGAGAGAAAACCTCGATCTACCGTCTCAGTTGAACTCATTTTTGTTCAAATCAAGGAACACATTCCAGGTATGCTCAGGAAACGACGTCTAATGGAACTGTTTAAACGGTTCATTTATTATGTTATTTCACGATAACCGTTTCTTCCTTTTGTCTCCGCGGCGTCTAACGCCGAGCGCTAAACACAAATCACTGTCTATTCCTGGTCGTCGCGCATCTTCTCCCGGCGTGTTCATGATGCTATCTGACGAATACGGAGGTAAAGTAGCGAGCGTGTAATAGCAGGCGAACAAGTGAATCCATCACGTTAAAAACTGCGGCTGGAATCTGAAGAGTTGACGTTTTCCTCTGCAGTCTTTTCACAAAGTCCTCACAAGTGTTCTGGTAATGTTTTTTATTTATGTACGTTCGTCGCCCCGCCGCCCCCCCCCGTGGATTTGAAAAGCAATTTTAGATGACACAAACACAATTTGGCCGGCGTACACGGAGGACGGCGGCGCCGCAGGAAATATTAGCACATGAATTACGGCGCTATCATGTGTCAATCTTACAAGCCCGACGTTCAATTATTCATGCGTGTTTGCGGCGCCGCCGGTACGACCCGTTCGCTCGCCCCCGACTCTCTCCCCACCAGTTACACAAAAAAATAAAAATATCAGGATCATCTCGTCATTTTCTGAGCCTCTTTGTCTCTAAATCTGGAGTTTAACCCACATTTTTGGGGTTTTTATCTCTCCTGCTAGTTCTTCTCAAACATCCCGGGGCGACGTGTCAGATGAATAACGGGCGGGGGAAAAAAAAAGGGGAAAAAAAGAGGAGAAATATTTAGTCACGGCGTCTGTGTTGATTTAGATTCGACTTCTCCTTCCCTTTTCACTGCGAGCACTTTGACGAGGCTGTAATTAAACGAGTCGTTCGCCGGATTCCTTTCCCTCATCAAGCCAGCCCTTCCTAAAAGCTTTTTCGTTTGTCCCCGACGTGACCCGAGAGATCGGCGTCTCTGCAGGGATCCTCTCAACATGTCTCGCCGAGCGATTTGGGTTTTTTTCGTCGGAGGCTCTGGTCAGCGAGTGAGTCGAGAGTAAACGGCTAATGCGAGGCAGACACTTTAAAAGGACGTTTCTCTGTCTCGCCACAACCTTTTAGAGCTTTTACCATGAGTCCATGAGAAGAGACGCCGATGAAGTGGGAGAATAGGAACTATTTCAGGGCGCGTTTGGTGACAGAGCGAAAAACAAATTAACAAAAATATAACATTTTATGTATAGTATTGACTCTGGTGTTGTAGTATTTCCAGACCACATGACTCTTGACGAAGTTGTAACTGCTTTCATTTGTTTTTAAAACCATAATTTGTCCAAACATCAGCTTTAAAAGCTGCTGGAGTCGACTGTATCCTCTCGTCCTCAGTCATCGCCAGGATCTCATTGTTCCTTTTGCTGCGGAGGACGTAACTACTGACGCCATCTAGAGGCCGATAGTTTAATTGCAGCACAAAAATGAACACAGAGTGAATATTTCCATGTTAACGGTAGATAAAAAAATATATACATTTTATTTTAAAACATTAATGAACCATGAATCTTAAAATGACCATGATAACAAAAATTCTAGTTTTCAAGCCAAAAATCAAACAAAAAATGGATACATTGCTATTGAATATTGATACATTATGAATATTGCAAAAATTGCTATATTGATAGTTTATTACAATTATTATTGTATACATTTATATTAAGTTTTGAGATTGATAAATTATTCAAATGTGGCAACTGTGAATGAAAACACAAATATTAAATATAATATAATAAAGTTGAAAAAAAAGTAGAAAAAAGTATGGCAACAAGAATAATTAAAAAAATCTTGAGATTAAATTTGAGTAAAATAATAATATAAATAATAATATTAAAAGTTAAAATAAAGGAAAAAGAAGAAAAATACAACAGATGCATTAAATAACCATGGATTACTTAATAAAAATAAAATAATACTAACAATAATACATTTCATTGATGAAATACCTTAATAATAAAAAAGAATATTCTACACTTTTTTACCAAGAAAACAGAATCTACTGAATTAAATATTTTTACTTTGATAGAATCAAGTAGTATAATGAGTTAAACGATGGTAAAGTATTTAAAAAAAAATAAGCTTACAGGGGAAAAAAAACGATGTTGAAAGTTTACATCGACTGTGTAAATGTATTTGGTAAAAAAAAAAAAAACAACCTTTAAGATGGTGTGACTGACTGTACAGGAAGAGTCGCACACGTTCCCTCAGATCTACACAACCGTGCTCGACAAGTTGCTCCTCAGTGGAGGGAGCTGTGACAAGCTCTCGCTGCTGTTGTTCTACAACGACAACAGTCGACGTTGCTCTGCGGCTGATCACAGCTCGGCGGGAGAAGAAAGTCGACAGCGAGACATCGAGGGCTTCGGCGCGACATCACAGGCTAAATATGGCAAGTGTTTGACACGACTTTACGCGACGACTAAGAGGAAAAAAAAAAACTCCCGAGCTGAAGTGACTAAAAGCTATTTTAGAATCGAACCCTGCGGAGCGTTGGGCTCGAGCCGGGACTCTCCGGAGCGCCTCGCCTGCTTCCAGAGGCTCGTCATCACTAAATCAAGAGCGTAATTGCGTCGTAGGCTCATCGCTGAAAACCTTCATCTACAGATTTAACGTCGAGGACCTTGTAGAGCTTTTCGATTAAAAAAAATAATGTCATACGCAGTCGCGTTTCATCAGCCATTCAGAGCCTCAGAGCTCAGAGTCGGTGAATTATTATCAAATGACACTGAATTATGAACCAGAAGTCCATAAATGGTCTTTTTTTTAAAGATATTCACATTATGTTAGACCCATATAACCTAAAAAAAACTGAAATATAATAAGATATTTAAAGTTAGTAAGTAAGTAAGTAATTTTTATTTGTATAGCGCTTTTCCAGACCAGGGTCACAAAGCACTTAAACAATCAAAACAATATTCAATAAAGTATATACTTTAAGGGTCAAGATAAAACTGATAACACAACAGGAGTTCCAGAAAATCAAGGAAAAGCCTCAACAAATAAAAACGTCTTAAGATGTTTCTGTGCTTTGAATAATCCACAAAATTAATTAAAAGATTTCATTTAAAACCATTCATTTCATTCATTTAAAAAAGTTTTTTTCTACAGCTGATTTAAAGGAGCTCCTTGGCAGGGGTATGTCACGTCTCGGTGCCTTTTCTTTTCTTTTGTAAGTTTTAAAGACAAACCTTGCAAACGGACTGGAACTCTTCGTTCTCCTCGTCGTAGCAGGCCAGCAGGAACCCTCCGTAGGTCCCGGTCCTCCTGCCTTTGCCCATGTAGGCCCCGATGACGCACAGGTCCATGGTGTCGCCCACGCCCTCCAGGTAGTCCTTCTTCAGCTGGTACGGGGGTCACAGAGAGTTCAACACCACTTTAGAACCGAGCCGGGACACATAAAATGAGATTCAAGTTTGAAACTGACACCGACTAAAAAAAAAAAAAAAAGTAGCTGCGTTTTGACGTCTCCGTTTTTTAGCGGCAGCACCTGAACGCATCACGGACGTTTCTCTAATTATCCTGACATTTGCGAGTTTTAGTGAAGGAGCCGAGAGACGCCGAGTGATTTCCCTGATGGACAGTTTAGGGTCTCAACCGCAAATTTAAAGGTTAAAATTTAATTTTTTTTTTTATAAACCAAGCTACTCGGCTAACTGTAGCTTGAATAAATTATGTTGTTCATTTGGGGTTTTTTTTTAGGGAACGATTTCTTGTTTTTTTTAACATAAAAAGATGGAGTTCGTTCTCTTAAGCGAGTCTCCGCTGGATCGTCTCTTCACGGCTCGCACGCCATCATCCCATCGTTCGCAGCACAAATGATTAGATAAGAGTGGCAGCGCGTCCGCTCGCAGGTAAGCGATGAACCTGTCAAGCCTCGGAAGGTCACGCCGCGCGTCCGTCACAGCGGTCCGGACGGACGCCGTCCGATTTACTGCCGGAGCACGTCCTGCCGCTGAGTGAGTGTCGAGGCCCCGCAGGTGAGAGCGTTCGCTTCCACTCACCTTCAGCCAGTTGTGCGAGCGTTTGGCGATTTCGTACGTGGCGTCTTTGTCCAGAGTTTTCACCATCAGACCCTCGCAGGAGTCTGTGCAGAGGGAGCCTCGGTCAGGGATTTTCAATCAATCAGAACCAGCCCCCGACTGAAGCTGATTGACAGGTGACAGTTGACAGTGTCGCGCTGAGATTCTTCCAACATGAAGCTGTCAAGCATATCTATCGTTTATAGCAACGAAAACTATAGTTTTTTATTTATTTGATTAATGAAATCCAGATTAAAGTACATGACATTTTATACTGAATAGTTGAAAACATTTATTTAACTCATTTAATGAATAGAATTTTCTAATACTACATTACACTTACTAGATGGATAAAAATAAAAATAAATAAACTAAAAGTTCAATTTACTAGTGTAATTTTTTTCTTTAATCATTAAAAAAAAAAAAAATTGGCATGAAAGTCTGACTATAAAGAAAAAATATTCTATCAGATAAGTTTAGGAGTTTTAAAAAACAATATTGTACTAAATAAGACCGAATAAGGTCGTATTACTATATAAAAATGTGCTACGAAAAACGTTTTTTATTGCTATAAAAAAGTTGTAATTAACTTGAAATGATTCCATTATCATTCAAATGTATATTGCTTTATAATGTTTAATTACCAATAAAAAAAGTTGTTGCTATGAAAGGTTTTTATTTCTATATATATATATATTTCTGTATAAAACAGTATCACTACATAAAAAGGTATATTGTTATAGAAAAAGGTGCAACTGCTGTGAATTCAGTTTGTTGCTCTAAAAAAAAAAAGGTCATTGCTATGAAAATATGTTTTACTTCTATGGAAAAAAAACCTTTGTTACTTTAAATCTTTCATCTGTAGTAATAATTGCTTTGAAAGTTTTCATTTAAAGTTGAACAACAAAAACAAGTATATTTTTCTGTCAAACAAACACAATTAAAAACGTTTTTTTCAAACAAAATATCGTTCAATATCTAAGACCGATGTCAGTTTGTTCAGAAGCACCGCGGTCTGATTGAACGTAAACGTTACACGACAAGTGTGGCGAGTGAGCGTCGCACCTTTGACCGACTGCTCCAGGAACTCTGCGATGGCGTCGGTGTTGCTGGAGTCGATGGATCGCGCGAACACGAACTCGCCCTCCACCTCCGTGAAGCTCTCCTTCAGCAGCTCACGCGGCGACTCAGCGGCTCACGCACCAGAGACTGAGGAAACAAACGCACAATGAAAAAAAAGACTCAAGTTCCAACTCTAAAGTTTACATTTGTAAGTAAGTCATTTGTATTTGTATAGTGCTTTTCCAGACCAGGGTCACAAAGCGCTTAAACAATCAAAACAATATTCAATAAAGTATATACTTTAAAGGTCTTTTACAGAACCTCAGTGTCTGAACACAGTTAGTGGTAATAAATCAAAAAAATACATTTTGTGTTCTTCCCTGAAAGGAATTTACTCAACACAACGATGAATTCATAACAATTTTCCTCTCGGAAAACACAAACTGTGTGTCTTGGTGTTTTTCCAAAGACGACCCAAAGAAACCGCGCTATTAGTTGTGTTATAACGATGTAATAATGCAAGATTTTGAAAATACCTAAACTTTTTAAAGAAGTGTTTAGTGTGTATAACATCATGTTGTGTCTTTGTTCACCGTTATGCATGTTATATTGAGACAGTGGTTAAAATTCCCCATAATTTGATGGGAACGTGTGTAACAACAATGTTACTACACCCTCAAGCAGTAAATCCACTTTGTCATTATGTTGTTACACCCTATAGTGTAATAAAAATAAATACGTTTAAAAACGTTTTGCATATTAACGCAAAAATGTTTTATAATGTGTAATAACACTATCATGATGTTCAACGTCTAATAGTTCATAATCAACACTACATCGTGCAATCATTAGCTTCATAATTGTGTAAAACAATAGAATTAAATTATATATAATGGTACAAGTTTGTTGGTAAAAAAATATTGCGCAAAAAATCGTTTCATTTTGTGTAATTATTTGTGTGAAAATGTCCGAATGTTTGAAAAAAATAAACACAATTCGTAATAACCTACAGCATCATTGCAACACATGAACACACCGTGGGCAGTTGTACCTCTTCAAAGTGTAATAGTTAATTTAGTAATAACACTGCAATAATAACACCTCAAGAGTAATAATTAGTATTGAAGTATTGCATAGGGGTGTATGAAAATATCAATATTTTAATTATTTTTTTCTAAACTAAACTAAATACTTTTTAAAACAACATTTTATTTTAATTCAAAGTAACTTTTCGGTTTGTATTTCAAAAGTGTGTGTATAAAAGCAATCATTCAATGTTTTATTTTACAATTAACACTAAAATATTCATGGTGTTTATTCATTTTAGTGGCGCAATTAAACCTCCGGCCACTAGTCGGCAACGTTATTATATTACGTGAGTAATTGTACATTTTTTTTGTGAAATCAAACACTTGATTTAAAAAAAAAAAGATAAATTGAAGTGTGTAATAATCATAAGAGCGACTCGAGTCTCAACTCATTGTGTAGTAGCTTCGAGAAAACTATATATTTATCTCGAATTGACCATATATGGAGCCTTCGAGTCACGAACGATCCAAACCCGGGTCGTGTTACGTAACCGTCTCGTGTTATTACACGGTAACAACGTGAGAAGGACGTGAAGCGCGGCGCCCCCTGAGTAAACGAGGTGTAATTACATAAGTGGAGTAAAAAAAAAAGAAAAGCTAACGCCAGAAAAAGGGACAAACATCCACGTTTCCATCACATTTGCATAAACGCCACATTAGCTTGAAAGCTGCTCCGGAACGGCAACTTAAGCTGCTGCTGCGTTTAATTATGCAACTTCTGGCTCCACTCGGGAAACCGAGCCTCATTTGCATTTTCTTCAGACGGATTTTTAGGGAATGTGCTTGAAGAGTCCTCACTTCTGAGCAGACGGGACGACGGGAGACCCTCTTCAAAGACGCAACAAGTACGCAACACGTGCACACAAACACGCACTCGACTTTGACGTCGACGCTCGCGAGGTCAAGTGCGGAAACAAAACGCCAACTACACAACGACGCGGGAGCTTGAAGACGACCCGCAAAAATACACAATAGAAAGTTAAATAACATTGTTTTGGAAACCGACAACATTCAAAAACAAACATCAAAGACACACACACAAGGAAGCTTGAAGACGACTCACAAAAATACACATTATGAAGTTAAATAACATTGTTTTGGAAACCGGCAACACTCACACACAAACATCAAAGACACACACAAGGAAGCTTGAAAACGACTCACAAAAATACAGCATCATTGCAACACACCCTGGGCAGTTGTAGCTCTTCAAAGTGTAATAGTTCATTTAGTAATAACACAGTAATAATAACACCTCAAGAGTCAAAAATACACATTACAAAGTTAAATAACTTTTTTTGGAAACCAGCAACATTAACACACACAAACCTCAAAGACACACACAAGGAAGCTTGAAAACGACTCACAAAAATACACATTACAAAGTTAAATAACTTTTTTTGGAAACCAGCAACAGTCACACACAAACACCAAAGACACACACACAAGGAAGCTTGAAAACGACTCACAAAAATACACATTACAAAGTTAAATAACTTTTTTTGGAAACCGGCAACATTAACACACACGAACATCAAAGACACACACACACAAGGAAGATCAACCCATACATTAAAACTTGACACACCGGGAAAAACAGGTACACAAAACGCACAACAGTAGATTAGTAAACTCTTATGGACTAAATAAAAACTACACAAAAATGGTCCATCTGACAGACAATTATGATTTTTAAAAAAGGCTTAAACTTGAACACAACTTTTCACATGCACAAAAAAATTAATGCGTGCAATAAAACAAACAAATCTGACACACAAACACAAAAATCCGATTCATTCATATCTGATATATTCACACAGAACTACACAAACGCACAAAATACGATGCAACAAAAATCTAATATTCACATATGCACAGGAAAACTACAAACACACACATGTTGAATATCAAACAATCCGAGCTGCGCACAGAAATTCAAATCAACAAACGCACAACACGCACTCGACCTTGGCGGCGTCGCACTCGCGAGGTCAAGTGCGGAAACACAAACTACACAAAGACCGTAGGAAGCTTGAAAACGACTCGCAAAAATACACAATAGAAAGTTAAAATAACATTGTTTGGAAACTGGCAACATTCACACACAAACATCAAAGACACACACACAAGGAAGATCAACCCATACAGGTACACAAAACGCACAACAGTAGATTACTAAACTTTTATGGACTAAATAAAAACTACACAAAAATGGTCCATTTGACACACAATTAAGATTTTTTTTAAAGTCTTAAACTTGAACACAACTTTTCACATGCACATTAAAATGAATGCACGCATTAAAACAAACAAATCTGACACACAAATAAACACAAAAATACGATTCATCCATATCTGATATATTCACACAGAACTACACAAACACGATGCAACAAAAATCTAATATTCACATATGCACAGGAAAACTACAAACACACACATGTTGAATATCAAACAATCCGAGCTGCGCACAGAAATTCAAATCAACAAACGCACAACACGCACTCACAGACACACACACACATCTGAAGACTCACCTCTCCGTTGGGGGAGGAGGGGGAGGGGGGAAACAAAAACTTTTTTTTTTTTTTTTCTCCGAGGCGTCCACATCCTGCAGGGAAAGACAGACGCACAACTTTGATACCGGAGCTCCACAACAGGAAACACACAAACCAACTTTTTCCAAGTCAAGGGTGAGCAGCTGGACTTTATCGACACAAACGCTGCAGCATCTGCTCGCAAATCTCGGTCACAATTTTTTGAAAGTTTCATGAGAACGAATCAGGTTGTGTAGTCAAATTGTGATGTTTACGAGAAACACACCACCTGATGTCGTCGTGGTCACGTATCGCCGGGAAATGTTTTATTTAGAAAATAGATCAACGCGACAACAAAGACACAAACACACAATCGTGAAATGGAGGTTGAAATTGCGAGAAAGAGAGAAGATTGAAAAAACACACAAAAAAACATCATTAAAAAATATACACTATCAAGGACATGAACAAAGAGGAACACAATAAGAGGACAGATGGTACACATAAATACAGAAGCGATGAAACCAAGTTGACTCAGAGTGGAAGTAGACACAAACACGGAGCTACACAAACACACAATGTTAGACACAGACAGGCACACACACAGACACACTATTATAATCAGAATTAAAGGGAAAAACAGATCAACATTAAATGTTGTACACAAACACAGAAAACTAAATAAAAATTCACAAACGCACAAAAGCGTTAAGACAATACACACAAACACCAAAACAGCTACACACAAAGACAGGCATACAAATGTAAACCAATTGTTCTTAAACACACAACCAACCCAGTGTAGGAAAAACTAAACCAACAGTAAAAAAAAAAAAAAAAATCGGGGGGAAAAAACTTTGTGTATCTGTGTCAATGTTCAATCAATCAATCAATCAATATATCTTTTTTGGTTTATTTATATTCAATAAACTGTTTATAGAAATAATATTTTTCAATTAACCTGCAAATATTCACAGCGTTTGTTCATTTTCGTGTTGCAATTAAACTTCTGACCATTAGATGGCAGCAGTCATTACGTCATCCTTAGCCTATGATATATATAGAAATCCCTGCGCTGATGACTGAGGATGAGAGGATACAGTCGACTCCAGCAGCTTTTAAAGCTGATGTTTGGACACGTTTTTGGTCGTTCGGTTCCATCAGTTCAACCAAAAGAGACACAATCACAACATTTCACAAAAATTCAATGTTTACGAAAATGACAATGTCGTGAGCTCTGGCGAGGACCAGGACCAGGACCAGGACCAGGACCAGGACCAGGTGACCCTCACGACACGTCTCACGGGTGAAGAACACCTTGTTGACACTTGCAATCTCACACTCTCCTCCGTCCATTTGTCTCCGGGGTATCAATCTCTCTCTCCTCCTCCGTCCATCTGCTGGATCATTTCACTCCATTATCGACCTTCTCCTCCACCTTCGACTCTTCATCTCGCTCTCATTTTCTCTCTTCAACCTTTTCCCTGCCTTTTTTTTTTCCCCCACTCCATCTGTCCGACTCTTAATTTATCTCTCCCCCAAATGACGGCCATTTCACTCTCTCTCCCTCTCTCTCTCCCTCTCTTTCTTTATGTACCTTTCTCTTCCGGGTGGTGAGGACCTGGAAGGGCTGGATCTGCTTCTTCTCCCGATCCCAGGCGACGGCCTCCGAGTCCAGGACGCAGGACAGCACCGAGTCCTTCTTCACCTGGAGGAGAGGAAGGAGTTTAAAGAGGTGGTTTGAAAGGGGGATCAGAGGAAGACGAGGCTTCTTGCCAGCTCGCAGATAAGCAACATCTGCCGCGGAGACTAAGATGTCGCCGCACAGACTCTTATCTGACGGAGCCGCTGATCGGGTTTGGTCCGGAAAGTTTGTTGCGATAATTTGATGGTTTATTTAAAGTTTGGAGAGGAAGTGGAAACCGACGACGGCTGGGACTCGTTTCTCAGTTCTCTCTCTTTCAAGAGTGGCTGAGAAGAAGATAGTTTTCCAGGAAACATTTGGAGGAAAAAGAAGAACATTTCCAATTTCAAGTTATATGTCTGCGGTTGAAGGGATGCTTATGAGCCTCTTGTGATTCTACCTTCCTTTAGTCACTGAAGGAAGGTAGGAACGAAGACGAGGAAAATGGAAATAAAGAAAGGCAAGGAATAATGTAAGGAAGCACAGCAAGAATGTAAGGAAGCGAGAATTTAAGGAAGCAAGGAAAAGGGTAAAGATGTGAGAAAGAAGGTAAGGCAGTAAGTAAGACTGTAAGAGGTAAGGAGGTAAGGACGAAAGAAAGAAGACAAGGAGGAAAGAAAGAAGGCAAGGAAGCAAGAAAAAAGGAAGGAAGCAAGAAACGAGGTAAGGAAGCAAGGAAGAAGGTAAGGAAGCAAGGAAGAAGGTAAGGAAGCAAGGAAGAAGGTAAGGAAGCAAGGAAGAAGGTAAGGAAGCAAGAAAGAAGGTAAGGAAGTAAGAAAGAAGGTAAGGAAGGAAGGAAAAGGAAGCAAGGAGGAAGGAAAGAAGAAAGAAGAAGGCAAGGAAGCAAGGAAGAAGCAAGGAAGAAGGCAAGGAAGCAAGGAAGAAGGTAAGGAAGCAAGGAAGAAGGTAAGGAAGCAAGGAAAAAGGCAAGGAAGCAAGAAAGAGGTAAGAAGCAAGAAAGAAGGTAAGAGGAGGAGGAAGGAGGAAAGAAAGAAGCAAGGAGGAAAGGAAGAAGGCAAGGAAGCAAGAAAGAAAGTGAGGAAGTAAGACAGCAAGAAAGAAAGTAAGGAAGAAGGTGAGGAAGCAAGAAAGTCAGTAAGGAAGCAAGGAAGAAGGTAAGGAAGCAAGAAAAAAGGCAAGGAGGCAAGGAAGAAAGAAGGGAAGTAAGGAAGAAGGTAAGGAAGCAAGAGAGAAAGTGAGGAAGTAAGGAAGCAAGGAAAGAAGCAAGAAGAAGGCAAGGAAGCAAGAAAGTAAGTAAGGAAGCAAGGGAGAAGGTAAGGAAGCAAGAAAAAGACAGTAAGATAGAAAAAAAAGAAGGAAAATAATAACCGTTAAAAAAAAGAAAATTAATTATGGAGTTGGGAATAAAAGAAAAAAGAGAGACTGTTGTTGGAGGACAGAAACAAAGAAGAAAGAAAAAAAGGAGGAACATATGAGGAAGGACAGAATGAAGGAGGGAGGGAGGAAGAAAACAAAAGGAAAGTGAAAGGAGAGGTAAAAAGAAATACAATAGGGTCGGCCACAGGAGAGGAAATGCAGAAGGGAGGACTTAAAGGAGGGAGGACTTAAAGGAGGAGAAAAAGAAACAGTTGCCGTGACAGTCATTAGTTTGACAACAGCATCAGCAGGTGAGCCAAGAGGTCACGTGACGCACGAGCGGAGCCGATTGGCTGATATCCTCCCTCATTTGCATGTCAACTCGTGCGGCGCAATCTCATCACATCAGTACCAACGTGAAGTTCCACTCCTCCATTGTTCCCTCGCTCCGGTCAACAGCCGTCACCATGGCGACCGGCGCCTTTGGGGACCAGGGATGCAAATTGAGCAATTTCTTAAATCCATTGAACGCCGGCCCGATCGACAATCGATTTCCTCGATGAAAGGAGCGTCGGCGGAGACCGGAGCGGAATAAATTAAATTGAATAACAAGGAATCAGGAAGTGGCGGCGCGTCTGCAAATCAAGCCAAATGTCAAACATGTTTTTAATAAGACGCCGTCTCTTTATCCGCGGCGCTGATATTTACGGCTCATAAACTCCAGTCCTCGGATATCAACACCGGTTATTATCTTCTTCTTCTTCTTCTGCGCTCGGATGTCGTCCCGCGGGGACCTTGAGTGACAGGTGCCTCCGTCAGGCCCCGCCCACTTCCAGCGACCACGTCAAGATTGGTTCCTTTTGAGCGACTCAAGCGTGAGTCACTTGGTATCTTTGAGCCGGTTTAAGAGAATGATTCGTTATTAATGTTCGACGTAATCTGGAAATGTATAAAATCCGTTTATTCATTTTTGAGCGACTCGTTTAAGTGACTTAGATTCGCGAGTCACTTGGACGTTCCGAGTTAATATAGAAGTTATTATTTAAAAAATATTGTTCAATTTCACTTAGAAATACAATCTAGAGGAAGCGAGAAGGGAAAGTGAGACGTGCAAATGAAAAAGAAAAAAAAAAGGATGAAAAGGCAAAAAGACAGAAAGATGCATTGGTTGAAAAAGACGGAAAGAAAAAAAAAAAGGCTAAAAAATAAGACAGAAAGACAAATAAGGTGAAACAGAGTAAGACGGAAAGAAAGAAATATAAAAAAACAACGAAATACAGTAAGATGGATAGAAAAGAAAGACAAACAAAGATGAAAGACAATAAATAAGATGAAAAGACAGTGTTGGAGAGACAAAAAGAAAGGAAGATGGAAAGACAAAGTCAAGCGGAAGAAAAGATGGAATAAAGTGTAAGAAAGATAAAGGAAAAAAAAATTACGATTGAAAGAAGAAACAAGTTTCTTCTCTCTGGTCGTGTTAAACCTGGTCGCGTGTCTGAGCGACTCTACCGTAGATGAAATGCACTCGAATCAAAATGGACTCAAAAAAACATCATGAGTCAAACCCTTCGTGCGACTTCGGACTCAGTAAAAAAAAAACGAACCACTTCCTGTTACTAAAGCCTGACACTGTTGACGGCCATTGAAGTCCGAACAACCGCGACTCCCTCGAGTCGGTTAGCGAGCTGGATGACTCAACGACTCGCTTATTTGCTGCATTTCCCTCTGCACTAGGGCGCCCTCTGCTGGAGGCAGACGTCGCCGCACGTTAAACGAAACAAAAACAAAAAAAAACTTGGGACGAGGTTCGACGTCCGCGTCATCTCGCGTCGGAAAAATAAAAAAGATCATCTGGATGTTCTTCCCCGACACGCTGGGGAATAATGAGGTGATTACGGAGTGATGGACAATAAAACAGGAGAGGAAGAGGTGGAACGAAGGTGAAACAGGCGGTTTTTGAAAGACGTAGGGAGAGGGGGAGCGAGGGGGGGGAGGGAGGATAAATGGGAACTGACAGCGGAGACAGACGAACGGGGGAGAAGTGGAAGAACTCCGGTGTGCTGGGAGGAAGAGGGGGATCGTGGGGGGGAGGACGAGGCAGAACGAACGAGACGCCAGCGAGAAGAAAGAGAGGAAAGTCTAACAAGCAGCATTAAAGAGTCATGAAGGTGAGGAGAGGTGATTAAAACACGCCGACACAGGTGACGACAGGTGACCAGGGAGTCCTGTCGCTTTTTAAAAAAGAAACACCAGACAAAGTGGGATTAAAGCGCCGTAATCTTCGGACACAGGGAAGTGAAAGGACGAGTCGAGTGAAGCTCGCGCGTGATTGGCTCGTCGGCAGGAAGTTTGTCGGCTGGAAAGATAAGCGGAAGTTTTTTTCTCCGCCTCGTTCCTGCAGCATAAAAATCTCTGGACCGTAAGTCATTTGTATTTATAGAGCGCTTTTGCAGACCAGGGTCACAAAGCGCTTAAACAATCAAAATGATACTCAATAAAATATATACTTTGAAGGTCAAGATAATACCGAGACAAACGCGGGAGTCTCAAGAAAATCAAGGAAAAGCCTGAACAAATAAAAATGTTTTAAGATGTTTCAGTAGATCATCAAACATGAGGAAGATCATTCCAAAGCTTAGGAGCAACAGTCTGGAAGGATTTCTCTCCTCTGGTCCTGAACCGTGTTCAGGAACCATCAGTAGATTCTGATCCACAGACCTCAGAGCCCGAGCTGGGGTGTAAGGCTGGATCAGAATCTACTGATGGAAGGTCTGACCATGAATAGATCTGAAAGTAAGAACCAGAATCTGAAGCCAGTGAAGAGTTTTAAGGATCGGAGAAATGTGAGTTCTTCTACTAGAGCAGCTCAGAATTCTCGCTGCAGAGTTTTGTATCAACTGCAGGCGAGACAGATCCTTCTTGTTTAGACATGAAAATAAACTGTTACAATAGTCCAGACGAGAAGAAACAAAAATGGATTTTAAGCTCCAGATCATGTTGTGACAAAATGTTCCCAAAATCTTAGATATTTTTCTCAGTTGTAGGAAACGGTTTCTGGTCAGTTTTCTGCAGTGTTGAACTAGAGACATTTCTTTATCAAACACCCAGGTTTCTCAGGCTCAGTTTGACAGACTGACCTAAGTCACCCAAGTACTGACTCAACCCTGGAATCTTATCATCAGGAGCAAGTACTAGAGTTTCAGTTTTGTCCACATTTAGCTGTAAAGTGTTTTCACTCATTGTTTGATTTCTAGCAAACAATTGACTAAGCTGTTTAGATCAAAAGAGCAGTAGAGCTGGATGTCATCAGCAAAAATGTGATAAGAAACATCAGGAAATCTCTGAATGATTTTACCGAGGGGAATCAAGTACAGCAAAAACAATAAAGGACCCAGAACAGAACCTTGAGGTACTCACAACAGATCCGCCAATTCAGACCTCATTTGATTGGCAGATAAGCTAAAACTGCGCCCAGAAAGGTATGACGAGAACCAAGTCTTTTACTGCACTGAACTAAAGAGTAATCTTTGTACAATAAGATTCTTTTGACAATTCTATTTCCAAATTCAGTTCTTTTACATTTTTTATGAGATTTTTTTTTCCCCTTTTTATTTTAATCTTTATTTGATTTTTTTCTTTATTTTATACACTTATATACTATAATTGTTTGCTTCTTCTTTTACCTTGTAATTTATTTATTTATTTTAATTTGAGATGTTGCATTACATTCTTCTTTGATATATTTAGTAGGACGTGAGGTAATTAATAAAATGATTAAAAAGGAAATAAAATGTAAATTTTATCTGATGTTGTTTATTTCAGTTGCATTTCTTTATTTTATATACATTTAATATTTTTTCTTTTAATGATCTAAATTTTTTTTAAAAAACACCTTTCTAATTTTTTTATTTTTAATACTATTTTTTTCTATTTTTAATACTATTTTTTCCATTACTTTACATTTCATCATCATCGTTCAAACTTTATTTAGGTTTGCATTACATTCAGCCTTGTGGTATTTTTAGATATTAATTAAATTTAAAAATAAACATTTCCTGGTGCCTTTAATTTAAAGTAGGTTTTAGATTTCTTTTAGTTTAGTTTTCATTATCTTTTATTTTATTTACCTAGATACATTTTATATTTTTGCTTATTTTTAATGACAGACTTTCCATTTTAATTAATCAATTCATATTTTTTAATCATTTTTTGTGCAATTAATCTAGAAAACCTTCTGCTCTCCCTCTATATATTTTCAGGTATAAAAATGAGCTTTTTTTTAAAGGAATTAAAACTAAATACGTGTCAAAAAAAAGGATTAAACAGGAACAAAGTGATTAATAACTCCACAACAACAACAAAATACATCATGATATCAAGGAAAATTATAAAAAAGATGTGAAGGGAAAAAAGAGCATCTACCGTAACATGTCATTATGATGCTTTAATAAAAAAGATAATGAGATAAAAGTAAAAAAAGCTTCATTAGTAAAAACTCATGTAACTCAACCCAGTGATTTTCAATCAGCAGACGAATAAAGCTTCTGATTACAACGTGATTTAATCAGCAGCGACTGAAGAATGATGTACGACGGAGAGAAGCAGAGACGAAGGAGGAAACATTGAAACGTCTGAAGGAGAAGATTTGAAAACAAAAAACCCACTGGTCTGGAGAAGGCGAGCGAGAGTCGTACCTGAGGGATGCGCGAGATGATGTCGGGGTATTTGCTGGTGTTGTCCTCCTGGTTCCGGCTGAACACCTTCACCTGGCCGTCCTCCAGGATGTGGATCTGTCGGCGGGAGACGAGGTTACGAGGCGACAACTGGAATATTGAGGCGACAACTGGAATATTGAGGCGACGGAGAATCAATGGAGTTCAACTTTTTTAAAAATTCAAGTCAAGTTAAATGGTGATCAATTTACATTTTGTTTTGTCGTTTATATTTTTTTCTATAAACCATCCTTAGATTTTTTCTTGATGTAGGAAAAAATGTCACAATTTGTTTTTTTTTTTTAATTTGGAATATTTTTATTTACTTTTAAAATTAAACAATTATTATTATTGTATTTTTTTAATTAAATTTTCTTCTGTAAATCACTATATGAACTGCAAGCACAATTTCTCTATAATAACACAATATTTTTCTTAAAAAATCTTGTAAGTTAATTAAAAATTATTCTATTTATCTTTACTTCTGTGAATAATTATAACAAATGTAAATCACTGTAACACAACATGTTTATCATCGGTTTAAAACCAAAATAAGAAGGATCAAAAAACAAAAAAATGTACTAAATATTGCAATTTTCTTACTATAGCGTATCAATAATAAAAGTACTGTATAGATACAATTAAATATATTAATTTTTTTTGCTTTCATCATATTTTATTGTCATTACATTTTTTTTACAATTTATAATTCAATTAAGTGTGAATATAACTAAATAATTACTTCTTTTTTTTAAAATAACTAGTCCTCCTTAAACAACACGTTCTCTGCCGCTAAAAGAACAATAAAATCGGGCGAGATCCTGGTGATGACTGAGGACGAGAGGATACAGTGACTCCAACAGAGAACAAAATGTACTAGACCTTTTGGGCGATAATTGTTTAAATAAATCTTATGCATGTACGTTCTGATTTCGAGCATGAAAACAATCTTATTTATTAAATACATTTTCTATTAAATATTGAATTTTTTTTAACATAATTTTCCTAATTTACTCTGTTTTTGTTTCTTTTATGAGAGCTTGAGTTCAAACTATTTTAGCGCCACCATCATTTCTTCAGTCGACTTCTTCTGGTTAAATTTAGAACAAGCTTTTTCTGGGAATCCTCGCGCGAGCCTGAGAACATAACGCGGCCTCTGTTCAATTCTTAATTACTGTCTGCGTCTAAATCCAGCTTTTCCCGGGAAGATGCCGGCGCCGAGGAGGAACCGGTTCGCTCTGGTCGGGCTGAACTGACGGCCTCGCTGGGCTCGGTCGGTTCCACCGGGTCGTTAGCGACGCGGCGGGTCGGAACCGGCGCCTCCTCTCCCTGGAACCTTCAACTTTGAAGGGGTCGTGAACTCATGTCAGGGATGTGGGTTTGAAACCAAACTTTGAAAATGTTTTGTTATTGATGTTAATCTGCCACAAAAAAGTTATTTAAAAACAAAAACTTTGTAGATTGAATTATAATTTGGAAATTTGGCAAGATTTACATGTATTGATGTTTATAAGTAATACATTTTAATGAATTTACTGATATTTAAAAAAAATAAATAATAATAATCAAAACCTTTTTATGCATCAGAGTGAAATTTTTCTTCATGTTTTATGAGAAACTTTAAATTTGAATAAACAATTAATGCTTTTTTTTCAATTAATCTAGAAAATCTTCTGCCAAAACACTGCTTCGATATATTTTTTTAGGTATTTAAGTGAGCTTTTTTAAAAGGCATTTAAAAAAAAAAATATGTATAAAAAACACAATATAAAATGAACAAGACAGAAAACCTGAAATAATTAAAGTAAAATTATGAAAGATTTTGACAGATTTTATTTGTATGTTTGTTTATATTAATTCATGCGTTATAATTAGTTATCAATTTTAATTAATTTACTACTATTTATAAAAAATAAATTCCAATTAATCTAGAAAGAAAGAACAACACTACATTTTTAGGTACTAAAGTGACCTTTTTTCTTCTTTAAATTAAATTTTATTTTAATAAATTAATTAATCTAGAAAATCCTCTGCCAAACCACCGCTTCGATACCTTTTCAGCTATTAAAATGAGCTTTTTTAAAAAAGGAATAAAAAAAAAATATGAGTCAAAACCACCATTTAAAAGGGAATAAAATTAAACAGATTAATAATAATATCTCAGACAAAAAACATGAAATCATTTTAAGTAAAATGTTGAAATATTTTACCACATTTTCTAAGCAATTTTCTTTTCATTTTCATTTTTTCAGTTGCATTTCTTTAAATACATTTATACCATTATTTGCCTTTATTTTACAATTTAATTTAAACGTAATTATCTTATCATGGTTCAGATTTTGACATTTTTCCTCAATATTTCTGTAGCCTCTCATATAAAATAACTAAATGTAAAAAAAAAAAAAAAACAAGCCTTCAAAATTAGTTTCTCGCAGATTCTTTTCCCTTTGTTTCAACATAAAAGTGACAGATTTGTAGAACGTGCGGAGGATCCTTGATTAACCGATTCATCGTCGTCTTCTCTGAACAATCTTTAATCATCTTTTCTCACTGATTCTGTGTCGTTCGTGTTAATAAAGCAGCTGCAGACGAAACAATATGTTCTCCAGTGAGTGGATGTGCCAAGACTCCCCCTGCTGGACGTTTTATGCAACGCCCACTGCAGTGGGAGTAAAAAAAGAACATGGCACAGATTCACCTGCCTCCCCCCTTCCCTCTCTCTCCCCCTTCCCTCCCCCCTTCCCTCCCCCCTCCTGCTCATTTTAACAATTTACCTCAGTTCAAAGCCACTTTATTGGCATAACTGTTCACAATGAACAACACAGCTCCGGGCGCTTTTGCAATCCACTCGCTCCCGTGTTCCCTCGCCATCTTCTCCCACTGTTCCCTAATGCATCTCCCACCTTTCCCTCTGCCCCCCCCCCACTCTCTCTCCCTCTCTTTCTCTCGCCCCCCCACCACCTTCTTTTTTCTTGGCCCACAGTGGCAGGAGTCGCTTGTTTAGCCTTCAGGCCGAGCAGGATAAACCGTGTTTATCTTGGTAAGAAAAATGGCGCAGACGTACGTTAAAGGGCGGCGTGACCGACTGGAGACGAGGGTCTCGCTGCTGACCACCAACTGAACACGTCAAGGAACTGAACCGGCAACCCTTTGATAAAAAAATAATAATTTTAAACTCACCTGTGCTCGCTCTCCGTCGTACTTGTACTCGCAGGTGAAGGCGGCCTCGTCGAACTTCTTCAGCACGTGCCCGACCCCCTTGGTGGGGTGAGCCAGCATGGGTCTGAGGGGGACCCCTGAGGACGACGGTAGACGTGAAAATATGACAATAAAATTTCTAACTCTATAGGGAACTATTTGTAGGGTTTTGATATCATTTGAATTTGAAACATTCCAATGTCTTTCGTTCCTGAAGTCTCAAAGGTTGATGATAGAGAAGCTTTTATTTTGAAACTCTTTGGTTAGATGTCTCGGTTCATATTTTATTTCTTCTTCTTCTTCTTCTCGGTTCAGAGGACTTGAACTCTGAACTAAGTATCGAATTGGAAACCTTCGAATGAGTCGGAAATGTGGTCCTGGTTCCAATGGATTCCCTAACTATCCGTCTCAGTCCCCCTCAGTGAACTCATCACCACAGCCAAGTGAGATAACGGGATGATACGCACGCATACATTTACATTTCTTCTTCTATTTCCAAAGGTATTTTGAATTTCTTTATCGGCACAGGTCGTTCGGAAGATCATCAATCTTGATTCATGTCCACTTGAACGGTGAAAATACTGCACTTAAATATTGCATTTTTACTATACCTTAACTATATACAAAAGTACTGTCTATATGAAAATGAATTGTATTGGTGTTTTCACCAGATGGCGGCTAACATTATGTCCTCTGCTGCTAAAAGAACAATTGAATCCGGCGAGATGACTGAGGACGAGAGGATACAGTGACTCCAGCAGCTTTTAAAGCTGATGTTTGGAAATATTTTGGTTCGAAAACCAATGAAAGCAGTTACGACTTCGTCAAGAGTCATGTGGTCTGTAAATTCTGCAACACCAGAGTCAAGTACTCGACAATACTACAAATATATCCTTGTTACTACAGTATCACGATATATCGTTGACCCTGTATCATGATGCAAATGTGGTTCTACTGCACAAGTGTTGGAGGCTCCACAGTCAGTGAGTTGAAATAGTTTCACGGGTCAAACCCGGGGTCGGGGACAGTACTTAACGAACACAAGTCTACCAGCGAAACAACAAGCTGTGACTCACAGATGACACAGAATCACCCCCCGAAGCTCTTCCTGTGACAGAGTTGGAATTAGTTTGTCAACTAATTTGGGGTGTCGGTGACTCACACCCCTCGGGCTCCTCCGGAGCAGGCGAGGAGAGACGGCAGGAGCAGCACCAGCTCCTCTAATTGGAGCTGCTGGAGCCTGATTTGTCAGGACGAGGCGTTAAGTGCGAGTATCGACTTATATAATTGTCTTGTATTTGTAGGGAGGACGGATCGATGCCCGACAGATCTTGTTTGGCCCAAAAATAGCTGGTGGGTCGTTCTAATGGACCGGTACACCGGGTCGCTCGGTCCCGTCAAGATGGCGGCCGGTGCCATCAGTGACAGCTCGACAGTGTAATGGAACTAATGTCTTCTCTGTGATATAAAGAGCTCCACTGACACTGAGTTGGATCGATACACACAGAAAAGACATGATTGGTCGAACATCTGGGCTCATGATTGTGTGATGTTGAAGTACACAACCTTTAGTTTGATGTCCAGTGAGATCCCTCTTTGTGTCTCTCTCTGTATGTGTGTCTCTCTCCCTGTGTGTGTGTTTGTGTGTGTCCCTCTCCCTGTGTGCGTGTTTGTGTGTGTCCCTCTCCCTGTGTGTGTGTTTGTGTGTGTCCCTCTCCCTGTGTGTGTGTTTGTGTGTGTCCCTCTCCCTATGTGCGTGTTTGTGTGTGTCCCTCTCCCTGTGTGTGTTTGTGTGTGTCCCTCTCCCTATGTGCGTGTTTGTGTGTGTCCCTCTCCCTGTGTGTTTGTTTGTGCGTGTCCCTCTCCCTGTGTGTGTGTTTGTGTGTGTCCCTCTCCCTATGTGTGTGTGTCCCTCTCCCTGTGTGCGTGTTTGTGTGTGTCCCTCTCCCTGTGTGTGTGTTTGTGTGCGTCCCTCTCCCTGTGTGTGTGTCCCTCTCCCTATGTGCGTGTTTGTGTGTGTCCCTCTCCCTGTGTGTGCGTGTCCCTCTCCCTATGTGCGTGTTTGTGTGTGTCCCTCTCCCTGTGTGTGTGTTTGTGTGCGTCCCTCTCCCTGTGTGTGTTTGTGTGCGTCCCTCTCCCTGTGTGTTTGTTTGTGCGTGTCCCTCTCCCTGTGTGTGTGTGTCCCTCTCCCTGTGTGTGTGTCCCTCTCCCTGTTTGTGTGCGTCCCTCTCCCTGTGTGTTTGTTTGTGCGTGTCCCTCTCCCTGTGTGTGTGTGTCCCTCTCCCTGTGTGTGTGTGTCCCTCTCCCTATGTGTGTGTGTCCCTCTCCCTATGTGTGTGTGTCCCTCTCCCTGTGTGTGTTTGTGTGTGTCCCTCTCCCTGTGTGTGTGTCCCTCTCCCTGTGTGTGTTTGTCTCCCTCCATCTGTTTGTGTGTGTCTCCCTCCCTCTGTTTGTGTGCGTCTCTCTCCCTGTGTTTGTGTGTGTCCCTCTCCCTGTGTGTGTGTGTTTGTGTGTGTCCCTCTCTACCTGTGTGCGTGTTTGTGTGTGTCCCTCTCTCCCTGTGTGCGTGTTTGTGTGTGTCCCTCTCTCCCTGTGTGCGTGTTTGTGTGTGTCCCTCTCTCCCTGTGTTTGCATTTGTGTGTGTCCCTCTCTCCCTTGTGTGCGTGTTTGTGTTATCCTCTCCCTGTGTGTGCGTTTGTCCCTCTCTCCCTGTGTGCGTGTTTGTGTTATCCTCTCCCTGTGTGTGCGTTTGTCCCTCTCTCCCTTATATATGTGTGTCGTATATATATATATATATATAGATATGTTCAAATGAACATGGTAAGAGTCAAACACTAAGAGCCACAGAGGTGTGAGGCAGGCCAGCAACAGTGAGCGTGTGATCATGTGTCGGCGCTGAGGTGCTAATGCTACAGTAGTCGAGGGTTTGCCGCCGAGAAACACCCGATGTCTGCAGCAACACTGACAACGCGGTAATGAGGCTAAAGTTAAAGCTGTGAACTCGCACCGGCGAGGGAAGCGAGGGAAGCGAGGGCGGTGGGGCGGCAGGCGGCTGCTTACCTGGCGTGAGCTTGCAGTGCACGGGCAGCTGGTCGATGCCTTCTTTAAGCAGAACCGGGATCAGGATGTCGAAATTGGGCATTTCACTGGAGAGTCGAGGTGTTGATGGAGCACAGCGGAGACGAGGGGGGGAGGAAGAAAAAAAAAAAAAAAAGAAGCAATCAATGTCCACGGGTAATGAAAGGAAGAAGAAGGAGAGACTCGAGGGCCGTAATGAACCCGCGGAGGAAACACCGGAGTGAAGTTTATTTAATTTGAACTAACCAGTAAGTCTGTTTGAGAATGAGACTCTTCTCTTCGATCCAGGCTCGCCGGCTCTCGGCACTCATCCCCTTCCCCGCGTCGATCACAGCGGGACGCCAACCTATAAGGAAGAAAGAAAATGTATTTCAAAGCCACATCTCCGGGATAGAAATCCACACCTGGGAACAAAGTACAAGTGTTTTTCAGCAGAGTTATTATAAAAGTTTCAGATTCAAGTCGCACTTCATCGTTTCTCACTGCACCGTTTTCGGGAGATTTACAGGAGACGGGTTTCTACGGATCGGGATCCGACAAAAGGGAGGATTAGACGTCGTGGAGAGAAAGAAAGATTTAAATTATACATTTACAAAATCTTCTCCTGAGAGTCACGAAAATAAACTATAACTTGAGCCTGTAAATATTTCTCCAATAATAATGTTTGTGGCTCCTTAGAGAGGCTTGTGTGTGTGAACATTTTGCATGACTGTATCTAAAAATAACTGTGTGTGTGTAAGTGTGTGTGTGTGTGTGTAAGTGTGTGTGTGTATCCAAAAAACAGGTAATTTTGTTTTCATCAGTCCACTGTGTGTAATTATGCCCAGAACATCCTTTTACCAGTTTTTAAACAAACATTTGTTTTTGCTTTTGTGTGTTTGTCTGGGTGCCTTTGTGTGTGTGTGCGCCTTAGTGTGTGTGTGTCTCTGTGTCTGCATCCCTCTGTGTCTGTCTCTGTGCGTGTGTGTGTATCCCTCTGTGTATGTGTTTGCCTGGGTGTGTGTCTCTGTGTTTGTGTATCCCTCTGTGTCTGTGTGTGTCTGTGTCTCTGTGTGAGTGTATCCCTCGGTGTATGTGTTTGCCTGCATGTGTGTCTCTGTGTTTGTGTATGTGTCTGTGTCTCTGTGTGTAATTGTGTGTGTGTGTCTCCGTGTGTGTGTGTCTCTGTGTGTGTGTATCCCTCTGTGTCTGTGTGCGTGTGTGTGTCTCTGTGCGTGTCTGTATCCCTGTGTGTGTGTGTATTCCTCTGCGTCTGTCCCTCTGTGTCTGTGTGTGTAATTGTGTGTGTGTATCCCTCTGTATCTGTGTGTCTCCATGTGTGTGTGTCTCTGTGTGTGTGTATCCCTCTGTGTCTGTGTGCGTGTGTGTGTCTCTGTACGTGTCTGTGTGTGTCTGTATCCCTGTGTGTGTGTATTCCTCTGTGTCTGTGTGTGTGTCTGTATCTCTGTGTGAGTGTATCCCTCTGTGTATGTGTTTGCCTGGGTGTGTGTCTCTGTGTTTGTGTATCCCTCTGTGTATGTGTTTGCCTGGGTGTGTGTCTCTGTGTTTGTGTATCCCTCGGTGTGTGTGTAATTGTGTGTGTGTATCCCTCTGTGTGTGTGTGTATCCCTCTGTGTGTATGTGTTTGTCTGCATGTGTGTCTCTGTGTTTGTGTATCCCTCTGTGTCTGTGTCTCTGTGTGTAATTGTGTGTGTATCCCTCTGTGTGTGTGTGTCGCCGTGTGTGTGTGTGTGTATCCCTCTGTGTCTGTGTGCGTGTGTGTGTCTCTGTGCGTGTCTGTGTGTGTGTATTCCTCTGCGTCTGTCCCTCTGTGTATGTGTTTGCGTGTGTCTCTCTGTTTGTGTGTGTGTGTGCGTCCTTCTCTTTCCATGGGTCCCATTCTCTCCGTGTGTGTGTCCCTCTCTTTTTGTGCGTTCCCATTTCTCTGTGTGCATGTGCGTCTATGCGTGTGTGTGTGTGACTTTCCCTCTCCGTGTGAAGAAGAGTTTCTATTCTGACATTTAGTGAATGAGATCTGCTGCAGTACTGCTGGTGCGACAACATCACTGCTGGCGTTGTGCGGCGAGGTAAATAGTGCGACACTGAGAAAGTGTGCGACGCGTCAGGTGTGGGAGGGAAGCGGATCGCAAGAGTGAACGTGGAACAAACATGTGGAACATTGAGAGTGCGTTATCAAGCGTGAGACGGCAACGAAAACAGAGTGAGACATTAGGCCGCGACAGATCAAAAGTGGGAGTGTGCGACACAAACATCGAGGCGTCCGGAGCGTGACCGAGACGACGACGACGAGCGTGAAATTGAAGCGGTGTGTGAGAAAATGAAGCGGCGTGTGTGACGGAGAGTGCATTAAGACTTCAACCAGTACAGTTGGTCACTATTTGACACCATTGTCTCACACTTTATGAGCGTGAGAGTAAAGCAGGGGCCGCGAGAGTGAAATATGAGACGCACACCGGAGAGTGAGACGTTCAGACGAGCGAAACGCCGTTTGCGTGAAATAGAAAGCGAGTCAAAAGTGAGAGCGAGACATCAAAAAAGGCGAGAGTGACAAGTCAAGTGTGAGACCGGGGCGGAAAATGAGGGAGAAGATTGAAACCGAGTGTGAGAGAATGTGAGGGGGAGTAATGGGTGAGAGAGAGAGTGGTCAGACGCCGAGTGAAATACTGGAAAAAATGTGAAAACCTAACTTCTCTGACTTCCTTCTGTTGTATTGAAGTTATAACTATATAAAGTTTGATTTAAATCCCGGCAAAGGAGAGGTTACGAAAGTCCATTCTGACGTAATAATGGCTTCCCTCCTCCAGCCAGCTGTAATCGCTCCCTGCTTTGTTTACACAACGAGTCCCTTGGAGGTGGAGGCTTCTGGGATTGATGACGGTGAGAGAGGGTGAAATACTGCAACAAAAAAATGTCTTGAACTGCAACTAGTGTGAAAACCTAACTTTTCCGACTTCCTACTGTTGTTTTGAAGTTATTACTTTATAAAGTTCGTCTGAAATCCCGGCAAAGGAGCGGTTACGAGAGTCCATTATGACGTCATAATGGTTTCACTCCTCCTCCAGCCAGCTGTAATCACTCCCTGCTTTGTTTATACAACAAATCCCTTGGAGGTGGAGTGATTGATGACGTGCAGTGACAGACCCCGATGTAAGTATTAAGTCATTTTTATTTATAAAGCACTTTTCATGACCAGGGTCACAAAGCGCTTAAACAATCAAAACAATATTCAATAAAGGAGTTCCAGAAAATCAAGGAAAAACCTGAACAAATAAAAAAATCTTAAGTTTGACCAATTACAGCAGAGTGTGCGTGGTTTTGGGACGCATGATTTAATCTCCAGAAAAACAAAGTGTTTTCAGTGGGCGGGGCCTAAGATCATTTTCTAACGTCAATATTTTTCAGTGAAAAGAGATTTTTTGTACAAACACACACACACTGATGATACAATAGAGTCCAACATCTACTTAAGAGACACACACTAGTCGTGATCGCGTCACTTCCCGTGCGAGCGAAACATCGGCGTCAACGAAATCGTTCGTGTCGTCAACTCTGACTCACACTGAGCCGATTAAACCAGATGTTCCGGAGGTTTCAAAATCATTAGTGGAGGAGAAGAAGAAGAAGAAGTGCAGGCTGGAGTGACGGCCGGACCACCAGGAGGTTCGATCAGGATAAACAAAAACATTTCCGGAGCGGATCAGAGATCCACCGACGGGTCTAACACCGGGGCCCCCGGACTAATTGACACTTATTAAACTTCACCTCTGGCGGAGGGTTAGCCGGGAATGCTAATGAGCGGCGTTACTCGATTTCCAGCGTTTGTGCTGACGGGGCCCGGCATCAGCGGGAGAGTCGACGCCGAGGCTGAAAAGACGGTTTTTGAATTCACAGGCAGACTTTCGACCTCGGCAGTGGTTTTTGTTTTGTATCTTTAAACACTCACTTTGTACAATTCCCAAAATACTGCTGCTAGCGCTCGAAAGTTTTTTGTGAGACAAAACAGTGGGTTGGAGTTTTTTGTTTGTGAGAGTTGAAGGTAAAAGGAGGAGAGAGTTCCAACGCCAGAGTGATGCCGGAAGCAAGCGAAGGAAGAGAGCGTCAAGATTCTTAACATTGTGAGGAGAGGGTTAGCAAGAGATGGCGAGGGCCAACTGGAGATGGCGAGGACCAACTGGAGATGGCGAGGACCAACTGGAGATGGCGAGGACCAACTGGAGATGGCGAGGACCAACTGGAGATCGCGAGGACCAACTGGAGATCGCGAGGACCAACTGGAGATCGCGAGGACCAACTGGAGATCGCGAGGACCAACTGGAGATGGCGAGGACCAACTGGAGATGGCGAGGACCAACTGGGCGAGGACCAACTGGAGATGGCGAGGACCAACTGGAGATGGCGAGGACCAACTGGAGATCGTGAAGATCAACTGGAGATCGTGAAGATCAACTGGAGATCGCGAGGACCAACTAGAGGTCATGAGGACCAACTAGAGATTCTGAGGAACAACTCAAGGTCATGAGGACCAACTAGAGATGGCAAGGACCAACTAGAGATGGCGAGGACCAACTAGAGATGGCGAGGACCAACTGGAGATCGTGAAGATCAACTAGAGATGGCAAGGAACAACTGGAGATGGCGAGGACCAACTAGAGATGGCGAGGACCAACTGGAGATGGCGAGGACCAACTGGAGATGGCGAGGACCAACTGGAGATGGCGAGGACCAACTGGAGATCGTGAAGATCAACTGGAGATCGCAAGGACCAACTAGAGGTCATGAGGACCAACTAGAGGTCATGAGGAACAACTAGAGGTCATGAGGACCAACTAGAGATTGTGAGGACCAACTAGAGGCTGCAAGGATCAACTAAAGAGCATGAGGGCAAAAGAGAGAGTGCAGGGGCAGCTGTAAGTAAGCAAGTCATATTTATATAGCGCTTTTCCAGACCAGGGTCACAAAGCGCTTAAACCACTAAAACAATACCTCATAAAATATATGCTTAAAAAATGCAGCAAAAATGTGATGAGAAACATCAGGAGATCTCTGAATGATTTTACCCAGGTGAATCAAGCACAGCAAAAACAATAAAGGACCCAGAACAGAACCTTGAGGGACTCCAAACAACAGATAATTCAGACCTTATTTGATTGGCAGAAAGGTTTGACTGTAACAGACCCAGACAGTCCCACTTCATCTCGAGTCTTCTCAGCAGGATCTGGTGATCAACTGTGTCAAAGGCTGAGGACAGATCCAAGAGAACCAGAACAGTGGATTGACCTTGAATCAGCCGATCATGATGTCATTGGACACCTTCAGTAAGGCCGTCTCCGTAGAGTGATGTTTACGGAAGCCAGACTGAAACTTCTCATGGATGTCGCTCTGATCCAGGAACAAAGACAGCGGCTCGAACCACCTTCTCCAAGATCTTGGACAAGAAAGGAAGCTTAGAAATAGACCTGAAATTACTGAGATCAGTCCGGTCTAAGCCTGGCTTTTTGAACAAAGGCTCCACAATGGTATGTTCAAATGCATTGGGGAAAAACCCCTGTGGAAAGGGAGAGGTTCACCAAATACATCAAACACTTTGATAAAGAGCCTACAAGGAAGGACGTCGGACGAGAAAGAGGAGGTTTTCATCTTGCTCACCAGTGCTGAAATATCACCCAGAGATACAGCACTAAAGGAAGACCACGAGGAGGAGACAGCAGGGGTTCCACACAAAGGGGGGAAATGAAACGAAGCAGAGAGAGAAGTGCAAGACAATCACCAGCTTTAAAGAGTTTTTAAACATGAACCAGTTACCTTTCTTGGGAGGCGTCAGACACACGGCTTGGCTCAAAGCCGACAGGATGCTCTGCTCGGCCAGACCGATCCTCAGTTTACCGGCCAGGGACCTGTCGATCAAAATTAAAAAATGCCAGGGATCAGTCACCCTTCAACGATCACAGAGAAAAAAGATGCAGCGCCGTCCGTCCACGTCGGTGCGGAGGTTGGAGAGTGTGTGTTGTTACCTGACGATGAAGCGGGCCTCTGAGAAGCGGCACGCCACAAAGAGG
The DNA here is from genome assembly GCA_016630915.1 of Callionymus lyra. Classification (NCBI taxonomy): domain Eukaryota; kingdom Metazoa; phylum Chordata; class Actinopteri; order Syngnathiformes; family Callionymidae; genus Callionymus; species Callionymus lyra. The sequence continues at coordinate 16,340,229 of JACEEU010000706.1, forward strand.
CCTTTGATGATGTCGATTTTCTTATTCATGGCCTGAGGCGAGCAGAGGGAAATTGAGATTCGCATAAGAACGAGAGGAGACGCACATAAAAATAAAAAAAAAAGGAACTGCCAAGACATGGAGGTCAAATGTTTCCTCTCCGAGAAGGAAACTAATTAAAAATTAACTCCTTGTTTGTTACACAATCACGTCTCTTTTCCCCTTCTACCTGCCGACCTCAATTTCGGTGGGAAGAGAGACGTGGAGTGGAAAAAAAAAACAACCTTTTTTTGGTTGGCGATGAAAAACGTCGCTCACCGAGTTCCCGCTCATGCCGGCGATCTCCTTCAATTTCTTGAACACGCCGCCCGCCGTCAGGCTGGCCGGCTGGAACATGGTGCGCTGGTTGCTGCGGGAACTCTCCGCCACCAGACCCAGATCCCCCTTTCTCCTGCGCCTCCGCCTTGATTTTGTCCAGCTGTCGCCCTGGAAACCGACGGAGAGAGTCGGTTTTAAAAGCCGGCAGCCGGCGGTCAACGAGACGTCGGGGAGGGAAGATTAAAGCGAAGGGACGGACAAAGCAGTCAGACGTGTGTGTGTGTCATTTTTCTCGTCTTCTTGTACACACTTTCATTTTCGCTTTCATCCGAGGAACGGATGATCAAAGACGCCGATTGTGAGCCCGGATCAAGATTGAAACAAGAAAAATATCAAGTTGACAGATTCGACTACGATTAACGAAGCACCTGAACGCATCTTTTAGTAGCGATTCTGATTGTGGTAGATAGTTCGTCAGAATTAAGATGAACTGATGACTTGGAGGAAACATGAATTACAGTCTCGACAACCTGTCAGATGATCGACTACTGTCTGGATCAGACCTGTTTGAAGTGCGGTCCGGGGGCCAGGTGCAGACTTATGACTGTATTATTGCGGCCCTCAGTGTGAGATCAGACTGACACATGGGTCAGTAAATTAAAAACCCATGACTGTTGTGAGGTGAAGGAAGAACTAAAGGGAAAGTGCCTTAATATGATGGAAAAACTTTAAAAAATACAAAATAGATTTACAATATACTGCCATAATTACGCTTAAAGAGCATGAATTGCAAATTAACTGCTACATGTCCTCATCGAGTCACGCTACGGTATCGTCGCCGAGTCACGCTACGGTATCGTCGCCAAGTCACGCTACGGTATCGTCGCCGAGTCACGCTACGGCATCGTCGGCGAGTCACGCTACGGCATCGTCGGCGAGTCACGCTACGGCATCGTCGCCGAGTCACGCTACGGCATCGTCGCCGAGTCACGCTACGGCATCGTCGCCGAGTCACGCTACGGTATCGTCGCCGAGTCACGCTACGGTATCGTCGCCGAGTCACGCTACGGTATCGTCGCCGAGTCACGCTACGGTATCGTCGCCGAGTCACGCTACGGTATCGTCGCCGAGTCACGCTACGGGATCCTCGTCGAGTCACGCTACGGCATCGTCGCAGAGTCACGCTACGGCATCGTCGCCGAGTCACGCTACGGCATCGTCGCCGAGTCACGCTACGGCATCGTCGCCGAGTCACGCTACGGCATCGTCGCCGAGTCACGCTACAGGATCCTCGTCGAGTCACGCTACGGGATCCTCGTCGAGTCACGCTACGGGATCCTCGTCGAGTCACGCTACGGGATCCTCGTAGAGTCACGCTACGGGATCCTCGCCGAGTCACGCTACGGCATCGTCGCCGAGTCACGCTACGGGATCCTCGTCCGAAGTCACGCCACGGGATCCTCGCCGAGTCACGCTACGGCATCGTCGCCGAAGTCACGCTACGGCATCGTCGCCGAAGTCACGCTACGGGATCGTCGCCGAGTCACGCTACGGCATCGTCGCCGAAGTCACGCTACGGCATCGTCGCCGAGTCACGCCACGGCATCGTCGCCGAAGTCACGCTACGGCATCGTCGCCGAGTCACGCTACGGCATCGCCGCCGAAGCTCACGCCACGGCATCGTCGCCGAAGTCACGCCTACGGCATCGCCGAGTCACGCTACGGGATCCTCGCCGAGTCACGCTACGGCATCGTCGCCGAGTCACGCTACGGCATCGTCGCCGAGTCACGCTACGGGATCCTCGCCGAGTCACGCTACGGCATCGTCGCCGAGTCACGCTACGGCATCGTCGCCGAGTCACGCTACGGCATCGTCGTCGAGTCACGCTACGGCATCGTCGCCGAGTCACGCTACGGCATCGTCGCCGAGTCACGCTACGGCATCGTCGTCGAGTCACGCTACGGCATCGTCGTCGAGTCACGCTACGGGATCCTCGCCGAGTCACGCTACGGCATCGTCGCCGAGTCACGCCACGGCATCGCCGCCCCGAGTCACGCTACGGCATCGCCGCCGAAGTCACGCTACGGGATCCTCGCCGAAGTCACGCTACGGGATCCTCGCCGAAGTCACGCTACGGGATCCTCGCCGAAGTCACGCTACGGCATCGTCGCCGAGTCACGCTACGGGATCCTCGCCGAGTCACGCTACGGCATCGTCGCAGAGTCACGCTACGGCATCGTCGCCGAGTCACGCTACGGGATCCTCGCCGAGTCACGCTACGGGATCCTCGTCGAGTCACGCTACGGCATCGTCGCCGAAGTCACGCTACGGTATCGTCGCCGAAGTCACGCCTACGGGATCCTCGTCGAAGTCACGCCTACGGGATCCTCGCCGAAGTCACGCTACGGCATCGTCGCCGGAGTCACGCTACGGGATCCTCGCCGAAGTCACGCTACGGCATCGCCGCCGAAGTCACGCTACGGCATCGCCGCCGAAGTCACGCTACGGCATCGTCGCCGAGTCACGCTACGGCATCGTCGACGAGTCACGCTACGGGATCCTCGCCGAGTCACGCTACGGGATCCTCGTCGAGTCACGCTACGGGATCCTCGCCGAGTCACGCTACGGCATCGTCGCCGAGTCACGCTACGGCATCGTCGCCGAGTCACGCTACGGCATCGTCGCCGAGTCACGCTACGGCATCGTCGCCGAGTCACGCTACGGCATCGTCGTCGAGTCACGCTACGGGATCCTCGTCGAGTCACGCTACGGCATCGTCGCCGAGTCACGCTACGGCATCGTCGCCGAGTCACGCTACGGCATCGTCGCCGAGTCACGCTACGGCATCGTCGCCGAGTCACGCTACGGCATCGTCGCCGAGTCACGCTACGGGATCCTCGCCGAGTCACGCTACGGCATCGTCGCCGAGTCACGCTACGGCATCGTCGCCGAGTCACGCTACGGTATCGTCGCCGAGTCACGCTACGGGATCCTCGTCGAGTCACGCTACGGCATCGTCGCCGAGTCACGCTACGGCATCCTCGCCGAGTCACGCTACGGGATCCTCGTCGAGTCACGCTACGGGATCCTCGTCGAGTCACGCTACGGCATCGTCGCAGAGTCACGCTACGGCATCCTCGCCGAGTCACGCTACGGGATCCTCGCCGAGTCACGCTACGGGATCCTCGTCGAGTCACGCTACGGGATCCTCGTCGAAGTCACGCTACGGCATCGTCGCAGAGTCACGCTACGGCATCCTCGCCGAGTCACGCTACGGGATCCTCGTCGAGTCACGCTACGGGGTCCTCGTCGAGTCACGCTACGGGATCCTCGCCGAGTCACGCCACGGGATCTCGTCGAGTCACTCTACGGGATCCTCGTCGAGTCACGCTACGGGATCCTCGTCGAGTCACGCTACGGGATCCTCGTCGAGTCACTCTACGGGATCCTCGTCGAGTCACGCTACGGGATCCTCGTCGAGTCACGCTACGGCATCGTCGCAGAGTCACGCTACGGCATCCTCGCCGAGTCACGCTACGGGATCCTCGTCGAGTCACGCTACGGGATCCTCGTCGAGTCACTCTACGGGATCCTCGTCGAGTCACGCTACGGGATCCTCGTCGAGTCACGCTACGGCATCGTCGCCGAGTCACGCTACGGCATCCTCGCCGAGTCACGCTACGGGATCCTCGCCGAGTCACGCTACGGGATCCTCGTCGAGTCACGCTACGGGATCCTCGTCGAGTCACGCTACGGCATCGTCGCAGAGTCACGCTACGGCATCCTCGCCGAGTCACGCTACGGGATCCTCGTCGAGTCACGCTACGGGGTCCTCGTCGAGTCACGCTACGGGATCCTCGCCGAGTCACGCTACGGGATCCTCGTCGAGTCACGCTACGGGGTCCTCGTCGAGTCACGCTACGGGATCCTCGTCGAGTCACGCTACGGGATCCTCGTCGAGTCACTCTACGGGATCCTCGTCGAGTCACTCTACGGGATCCTCGTCGAGTCACGCTACGGGATCCTCGTCGAGTCACGCTACAGGATCCTCGTCGAGTCACGCTACAGGATCCTCGTCGAGTCACGCTACGGCATCGTCGCCGAGTAACGCTACGGTATCGTCGCCGAGTCACGCTACGGTATCGTTGCCGAGTCACGCTACGGTATCGTCGCCGAGTAATACTACAGAGCCTAATAAAGAAATACAAAGGAACTTTCGTAGCTTGCCAACATTTCTACAGACTTTTAAGACTAACAGTGTACAGCATAAAACTGGTTCAAGATCAGTAGGTATAACCAGAATAAACACATGAGACACACCAGATTATGAGATGCACTTTCAATACTTGAAAATGAAATGATTTAAAGTAAGGATAATTTTAAAATTAGCCTTTAGAAACACTAAATAATAATTTGTTCTCTCACCTCACGAAGTCTGCTTAAAGCCAAGAACACATGTGGCTGCATTTTCCCAAGAAACAAATCAATTACTCCTATACCGTTATTTGTGTATTGATGCTTTCATTACTTGTACGTATACAAATGTGCGTGCACTTGTATTATATTGCTTTCTTCATTGTTATCATTCGATGTCCCAGACGTAAATGGAACGTCTGCAGGCGTCCATTAACCCCCCCGCACGCCGTGTTCACGGCGTTTTCCCGGAAAAAACATTAAGTCAAAGTTTGTCGCCTCGGTCTCCGACGAAGTCCGTCTAAATCAAGACAAATGAGAGCAAATTGCAGCTGCAGGTGTGCGACGTGTGCGTTCATTACCGGTGGCTTGTGCGACAGCCTTCATCAGCACCGTCTCGCCGACGCCGAGCTCCATCCCCAGGTAGGCGGGGCCCAGCTGGTTCAGACACAGGTAGACGCAGCACAGCAGGTCATCTGCGGGGGACGGACGGACGGGGGCGGTTATTACATCAATCAGCCTTCGGTGGAAACGGTCGGAAAATGAATCCTTGTCGTCGTGAGACACAGAGAAAGCACTCGAAGTCGACGGTGACTGCACAAAAAACTCAAGGACTGACAACTGCGGGCAAGGACGCGGGAAGATGAACACGAATACACACTGAACAACAAGAGAAATCCCATGTACACAAACACACACACACACAAAGTGAGTCATCCCCTCGTCTCCTCTGCACAAACTGGCTTCATCATCACTGGGATGATGGAGTGTCTGGCAGCCAGATGCCGGCGCGGCTCCATCAGCGAGCATTATTGCACAGATAAAACACCATTTACCTGGAGAGAGCAGCAGCACCGAGCGGAACAGGTTGGACAGCGTCTCGATGTTCTTCAGCCTGGGAAACGACAACGGGATTGTTGATGAATTTTCAGGGTCATTCTTTCAGAAGCGCAGGCGGCATAACCAGTTCGTGCAGGCTCCGAGAATTTATTTACGGACGACTATATTGGCGGAAGCGTCATCCGAGGGCCGACTGAGGCGCTTGAAATATATTTACAATTAACGATAAATGCATTAGTTTCTAACCGACCGTATTATTGCGGCTCTCCAAACTCAACAAAAATCTGATGGTTAGAGGTCTACAAATAAAATTATGCATTTAAAAAAGCGTCTTCTCGTTTAGACTATTGTAACAGTTTATTTTGGTGTCTAAACAAGAAGGATCTGTCTCGCCTGACGTTGATACAAAACTCACTGCAGCGAGAATTCTGAGCAGCTCTAGTAGAAGAACTCACATTTCTCTGATCCTTAAAACTCTTCACTGGCTGCCAGTTTCTTTCAGGATCAATTTTAAAATTCTGGTTCTTACTTTCAGATCTATTCATGGTCAGACCTTCCATCAGTAGATTCTGACCCAGCCTTACACCCCAGCTCGGGCTCTGAGGGCTGTGGATCAGAATCTACTGATGGTTCCTGAACACGGTTCAGGACCAGAGGAAATGAACCAAATGGAATCAAAATGTTGCAATATAAAAAATGTGAAATTGTAATTAAAAAAATATATAGTATAATAATACATCTTATACAGACAATAATTTACAAACTTATATGTAAATAGCAAATCAAATGTGATAAAAAGGTAAAAAAAAAAAAAAAGAACTTTAATATTAAGAAATATTAAGTAAATGTAACAAAAATAGATTAACATTAACATTTCTAGTATTAAGTAGAAATGATAAGTTTTATTTTTTGTTTAAACAAGAAAAGGTATAATTTATAAACATATATATACATATATATATATATATATATACATAATTCAGAAATGTATAGGTAAAAAAGGTACTAAAAAATACTAAAATGATAATTAATGATCTATAATACTAAATGTTTTCATAAATAAATAAACAAGGACTTTTTGAACTTATATTTAATACAAATGCTAAAATACAATTGTACAACAAACATATTTCTACAAATTATACATTTTTAAGATGTATACAACCTCCAATATAAGAATTGTTTTGTTTTGTTTTTTAAATGGTAAATAAAATAATATGAGAATATATGTGGATTTGTTAGGAAAGTTTTAGCCAAATTGATATTTGGTCGATCAGGGGTTTAAAGCTTTTATCAACTGAATTCACAGCTTTTTTTCGCACTCAAATATTTCCCGTCTAATCAGTCCAAGTAGCACCGTGCGACCAATAAAAGCCCAATTTGGCTTCTTCCAGCTCAACAGCCGGGGAACATTAAGAGCCATCATCTCAGTTCCGGGAGAGTTTGAATAAGACGGATGCAAGGACGGTGAGTAAAATGTTAAAAAGGAGCCATTGAGTGACTCAAGTTGACCTGCTATTAAAAGAAAAACCTTCCATTTCCAGAGTGGTATTTTACTAGAGGAGCACTTTAAAGACGAGATCAATCCATTCTGAGCCGTAATTACGTCAATCTTGGATTTAACCGATGTCGTTACCTGCCAGAGTCTTCCTCGATCTTCTGGAAGGTCCGCGCCACTGCCAAGTACGGCACTCTGGGGGATGAAGAGAGTTAGAGGCTTGACAAACTCATTCCTCACATGGGCAACATGGATTTCGCAGACTGGACAGTTTTAGCTTAGAAACCACAGCCTCAACATTGAGCCGAGAGGGATTGAGTGAAGCAGCAGAAGATGAACAACAGACAAGTTAGTTCTAAGGTAAGGTAAGGTAGAACTTTATTGATCCCTCAGGAGGTCTCTTTCGGTAAATTGTTTATTAAAAGTTAAATTAAAAGTTCTAATGACTTGTGTATTTTAAATACTTTATTTAAGAGCACATGAAAGAGTCTCTTTGCCACGAAGTATGACATCGCTGCGAACTTTAGTTGGTGCTGCTGTTGGTCCGCCAGCGGTTTGTTTGGACCCTTGGTTGTTTGTTCATTTGGCCCTTTGTTCATTAATTTGTTGTGTACTTGCCGCCACCTGTTTGATTGTGCGTACCTAGAGAAAGCGTTGTGTACTGGAAATAATCAGGTGATATGTATCAATCGTCTGCGGTTGTCGGCCGCGCGTACGCCCGTTTGTCGGCCGCCCCCACGCCGTCCCCCCGGCGGCCCCCCCGCCGCCCCTCCTTCGGCCGGGGGCCGGGTTGGCTTTCCCCCTTTTTTTTTTTTTTTTTTTTTTTTTTTTTTTTGTCGGCCGCGCTACGCCCGTTTGTCGGCCGCGCTACGCCCGTTTGTCGGCCGCGCCTACGCCCGTTTGTCGGCCGCGCCGCCCGTTTGCCTGGTGCGGCCGCAGGCGCCCGATTACGCCCGTTTTGTCGGCCGCCCCGTTTGTCAACGCCCGATTTGTCGGTAGCGCGTACGCCCGTTTGTCGGTCGCGCGTACGCCCGTTTGTCGGTCGTGCCTATGCCCGTTTGTTGGTTGTGCGTACACCCATTGTCGCCCATTTGTACGCCAGGTTCCATTAGCTGCGGAGGAGGTAATGACTGCTGCCTTTTAGCGGCTGGAAGTTTAAATGATACATAAGAAATTAAAACAAAATATATATATATTTAATCGATATTATGATGCTGAACATTGATACTGTATTTATTGGTTTGTTTTTTTTAATCACAAAATACTTCAACCCATTTTTTTCTTCATCCACAAATGTTGGTGACATCTCTTCTTAGTGGCTTCTATACAAGGTCTTAGTACATAAGGCCAGGAATGTCTCTGCTTGAGAAGTTTGTTTCTCAGAGTCTAGAAAAGAGTGTTTAAAAAATGCCTCAAAAAAACCTGCACATATATCAGAAGAGTAACTTTTTAAACAGCTCGTGCTTAAATATCCTAAAAAGAATCCCGGCCCTTCAATAATGCAGCGAGGATCTGATCTCAGTCAAGTTATCACAGTCATGGTTGCGTCACATCTTTGATGTTAAATTCTCTCTGTTTCCCAAGTTTCTGCAGCGAAGGCTCCTCTCAGGAATCTTCTCTCCTTTTTCGTGTGTTTCCAGTCAAGGTTGTAGCGAAGAAGAACAACAGGCGTGTCATTGTTCCGCTTTCAAAGGAAACAAAGATCCGCTAAACAAAACAACTATCTGGACGTCACGGACGGCAAATCGGGAGGACGGCGGCGTCCGCCTGTGGCTTTTAATTAACAGTCGTCCGGCGCGGCGTTTGCGACGAGAGCGTCTGGCGGCGTGTTGACGGATCACAGAGCCGTCATCTCGGCGGAGTATTAACCAGCGCTCCGGGATCGCGGTGATTCGCAGCAGAGATTTAAGCAGTAATTACATCAACAGACATGAAGAGAGGCGACAGGTCCGGGGTTCGTCCATGTTTGTTTACCGAAACTAGTTTCTCTGCCCGAGTTCAACTCATGATACTGTAGTAACAAGGATATATGTGTAGTATTGTCCAGTACTTGACTCTGGTGTTGTAGTATTTACAGACCACATGACTCTTGACGAAGTCGTAACTGCTTTCATTTGTTTTCAAACAAAAATATGTCCGAACATCAGCTTTAAAACCCGCTGGAGTCACTGTATCCTCTCATCCTCAGTCATCACCGTGAGCTTACAAAATTTCATTGTTCTTTTAGGACATAATGACTGCTACCATCTAGCGTTGAAGCGCTGTCAAATAGCTTTTCAGTATTGTGAATAATCTTTTTTTTTTTAAATCGCGAAAGCTGCTGGAATGACTGTATCCTCTTGTCCTCAGTAATTGCTTGTATCTTGCAGGATATCATTGTTCTTTTAGCTTACGAGGACGTAACGACTGCCGCCATCCAGCAGTCAGAAGTTTAATTGCAACACAAAAATGAACAAACATAATAAAAAATAAATTAGACATTTTACTGAACTATAAACCATAAAAGAATAATAATATAATATGTAAGAGTAATAAAATGTACTCGTATATAAATATTACATCCAATAACAAATCAACGATGAAATAAGTTTTAAAAGGGAAAGATAATATTAAGTCAAATTAAATCACTTTCTTTTCTCAATATAATTCATACAGAAATGAGAGAAGTATTGATTTAAATAAATCTTAAAAAGATTTAAGAAATAAATTATTAAAATAATTGTGATATAAAATTCAAAGGGAGGTAAAATATTACATTTGATATATAACTAACAAATATGTTTAATGGAATTATTATATAAATAAAATGTGTTTTTTAATTGTATTTATAAAATAGAAAATAATAATGATTATCATATTTTTTTTTATGATTAAATACAGGACTTATTATTATTTATAAAAATAAAATGCAGTTACTTTATGAAAAATAAAAGCAAAACTTTCTAATACTGGACTCACTTCTGTCCTTCCTTCCAGCAGGCGTCATCCACAGGATGATAGTTGGGCCCGGAAGGATGATACTCCGTCTGTCCTGACGTCGCCTCGCTGTCGAGAGAAATGAAGCTTTAATTGTTGTCGAGGAGGAGGTGGTTTATGTTTTTATCAAACCACTCATTCTCACCTTTTGGAGCTTTTACTCTCCTCCTCTGACGACGACTTCCTCGCCTTCTCTCGCTCGCCGGCGTCCGCCTTCTCCGCCTTCACCGCGGCTTTCCTGGGAGCTTTTGTGGGGCAAAGGAGTGATCAATAGATGAAGGTGCAGGGGGAGCCGTGACCCACACAAAGTGCTTCTCGCCCTTTCAACTGACCAAAGAAAGTGCTGAGTGCGGCTTTCTTCTCTTTCGCTTCGCTCTTGTCGGCCGTTTGACTTTTGGGGCTCTCTCCCTTCGCCGCCGCCGCCCCCCCTTTCTCTTCATTCGTGTCGTCTTTTGCCGCCTTTTTATTTCCAGCCTCCTCAGCTTTCTCCGCTTTTTCATCAGGGCCCTCGCTCTCCTCCTGCTGCTCCTCCTCCTCCTCCTCCTCCTCCTCTTTGTTCTCCATCTCCACATATGGACGGCTGGTCTCGGTCAAAGGCTTCTCTCCACTTTCTTCTTTCACTTCTGCGGAGAGAGGAAGAGAAGCGCAGGAGGAGATGAATGTCAGCAGGTTTTTTTTTTTGCAGAGGGCGGCGACATTTTGTTTTGAAGAGCGTTTTTCCTAAATAGCAGCGAGAGTTCCTGAAGATTCTCTTCGTCAACTAGAGAAATATAAACTGTCTTTATCAAGTAATATCAATGAATAAAACCTTACTAAGAGTGTGTATTGGCAAGAATCTGGCAAGTATCACGATACAGATTGACAATACTGTATATCGTGGTACTGTAGTAACAAGGATATATGTGTAGTATTGTCGAGTACTTGACTCTGGTGTTGCAGTATTTACAGACCACATGACTCTTGACGAAGTCGTAACTACTTTCGTTTGTTTAGAAACCAAAATATGTCCAAACATCAGCTTTTTAAAAGCTGCTGGAGTGGAATGTATCCTCTCGTCCTCAGTGATCACCGGGATCTTGCTAATGTTCCTCCAGCAGGGGAGGACGTAACGATTGCCGGAAGTTTGATTGCAAATGAAAAAATGTGTGAATATTTACATGTTAATTGTATATTAAACATTTATTTTAAATACATTTTATTGAACTGCAAATCATTTAAGAATTCTTGTATCAATTCCTTATATATTATTTTGAAAAAAATTAAATTACTTAAAATATATATACATACGTTAACGTCATATTATAAGATAAATAAAAACTGTCCATTAGTATAAGCATTCATGTTTCTAGTGGTTGTTGTTTTTATCTACACAAAAATGTGGATAAACATATTCCCACCTATATATTAGGATTATTATGAATTTTCCAAGATCTTAAGTGTCAGATTAAAATGACTTTTAAGATATTCTAATTCACTTACCCTGAATCAAGACCATTTACTATCAATTAGTATCAACTATTGTCATATTAAATAGTAAATTATCATTTATTAATGTGTTTTTTTGTCTATACATTTCAGCAAATCTATTTCTTAAAATTGAAAGATCGAAAAACTTTGGGTTTTATTATCACAAGATAAGCGTTTTTACTTTAGAAAAAAAAGAGTGAAGAGTTGAGCACACTACTGCCCCCTCATGTCGGGGAGTGGAAGTGTTCAAGTCAATTTAAAGCAGGGCTGTCAAACTTAATCAAACTAGGGGCCGAAAGACGATAACAAAAGTAATATTTAACAGGGATTTTAGCTTTTCCGTTGTATTCTTTGAGGCTCCATTTACAACGAGTTACAATCTTGCCGTTAGTTTTTATTCACATCTCAAAAGTTTTACTCAGCAGATCTGTTGACAAGACGCGAGATTCACCATGAAAAATAAAAAGCTTTTTTTTCGTCGGAAATGAAGCGTCTGCAGAAACGTTTTGCGTCGCCATTAAGAGAAATCAATCATATTTATTCAGCTGCGGAGGAAGATGAATTTGCTCCTGACACACACAGCGATCTGGCGTTGGATATCCAGACTGCAGGGAAATAACAGCTGCCACCTGCCGCCGCTCGCCGCCATTACTTTTAATATTTCCACCACGAATCTGAGCCGGTGTCAGAGAGAGGGAAGGAGGATAAAGACAGAGGAGCTTCTGGGGAGAGATCTGAGGTCGTGATTGGTCCGACGCTGGAAAAACTCTATGTAGTCAGAGATCCTGCTCTCCAGACCAGAGAAGTTTCAGGGTCTAGAAGATCTTAGAAAGTACTTCTTTTACTGGCACTTGATGATTCAAGCCAATCATTCTTCTTGATGTCCAGAAAGTTCAAGTTTAAAGACTTTTCTTTCCCCCCAAAGTTAATTTTTTCCCTGAGGCGACTTGATTTTTTTGTATAAAGTTAAACTTATTCCAAGGATTTCACAGAAGAAGCACCCGAAGAAGAGCCGTTTGCAGCTTCACCCTTATAACCGACTCACTTTTTTGCAGGTGGTCTCGAAACTTTCTGTAAAAATAACACGTTCATATACTGTAGGTTTTTGTTTTATTTAACCTTGACTTCTTAACAGCACATTTTTCTCTTTTTCTTTCTTGGTCTAATATTATTTTGGATCTTAAAAAACAATCTTTCTTTAAAGTAACTTTCAAGATTCTTTCTCAAAGAGATTCAATTTAGATTGTCCTTTGCTAGAGTTTAAGTTTGTTTTGCCGTTTTAAAAGAAACAAGTTTATGAAGTATAGCTAATGGCTACATTTCAGAAACATGGATAAGTCGTAGAACTAATGGCTTTATTTAAGAAAAAATGTCCAAGTAGTGGCACGAATGGCTTCATTTTAATATTAACATTCTATGGCTCATTTTTCTTCTTTTCTCTAATATTTTTTATCATCTCAAAAAAAAAAAAAAAAAATCTTCAGTGACTTTTGAATACATTTTATTTTCCTTAAAATTCAATTGATTTCTTTCTTTTCTGATGGCTGAGAAATCTTCTAGGAGTTTGAGAGTTTAAGTTAAAAAGAAACAAGTCTAAGAAGTAGCCATGTGTAAGTCCTAGCGCTAATGGCCAAATAAAGAAAATTCTATTCAATTTAAGAAGCATGAACAAGTTCCCCAAAAAGTTTATTTTTCCCAGCAGCGACTTCATTTTGTTCGTATAAAGTCAACAGTGACGCCTAAAATGTGGTTTTTTCCCAGTATTTTTTGTAATAATAACAGAAAAGGCACCTGAAGAAGAGCCCTTTTTTTGTGCCACGTCTGAAACCTACCATGAAGATCAATACAGAAAATTTGACATTTTTTAACAATTTACAGCAAATTTACAACGTTTATATTTTTTAATATTTTTTTTATCCTAGTGCTGAGTTTTAAGGATTTTTTGATGCATTTATAAGTCACAGCGCTGATGCCTACAATTAGTAAAAATATTCAAACTAATAGCTACCTTTTACATCAAAAAGTTATTTTTCCCAGCAGGAACTTTATTTCTTTGCTAAAAGTAAAACCTCGCTGAACAGTGACACTTTTTTTGTCTTTTTTCCAGTATTTTTTGTAATAAAAACTGAAAAAGCCCCTGAAGAGCCATTTACCTTTTTTTTTTGTGCAGCATCTGAATCGTACCATGAAGATCACTACAGAACTTTTTTGTTTGTTTTTAATTTCGTCTAATATTTTTTGGCATCACTAATAAAAACATTGTCAGCATCTTAATAGTAACCGTCACCTTTCTTTTTCCCCGAGAATTTATCTTCAATTTTCTTTTTTATTCTAGGGGTGGGCGTTTTATCTTTAACCCTTGTGTTACCTTTTGTTTTCAGGCCTTTGGGTCACTTTGACCCGGAGATATCGCAAGAGTTAATCAGATTAAGTCGTTTCTTTTGCTTTCTTCTTCCGAGTCGAGACCAAACAATGACAACAAATCGCACTGAGAACACGGACTTGATAAAAGACTATTCAAGGACTTCACTGACCATTGAAAAGCAAACTAAACGACTGCGTTGTATCTTGTCACGTGCTCGTCCGCCCCTTCACTCGCTGTCACGGAAACCAGGACGACCCGATAATTGAATAAAATATTGAGACATTAACGAGACAAAGCGCCGACACTCGCAGCTCTCCAGCCTAACGAGGCCGACGGATCGTTTAACGCCGACATCAGCCGACGCCGTCAGGTCTGATGAATGAACGACAAGACTTGTTTTTTTTTGTTCTTGTCCTTAAAGAAAAGTGAAGGAGAAACGATGATTACGGATCGAGCGGCAATTAAAACAATAAGCTACAAGATGGCGCTAATGATGAGAGCGTCGGATTGTTCCACGAACATCGTTACGACGGTGATTATAGTTCGACGGCGAGATGGAAGGACTTTCTACGAGTCGTGTTGAAGAGATATTTACACACGACTCATTTAGAGGAAATATAATTATATATAGAGCTGCACGATATTGGAAATAAGTCCATATTAGTGTCTTGAATTGCGATATTAATGCGATATTTTTTTTACTTTCACCTAAAAATGTAGCCGTGTGCATGTGTAGCCGCCAGGGGTTCAAATAAGAAAAACAATGCGATATTTTTCAGTTTTTTAAAATAATACCTTAAATAAATAAATAATAATAAATAAATTTAAAAAATAAAAACGTTCATTTATTTACGCGCTTCGGTGCCGACATGATCGTAGAATAAAAATTAAAAAAAACACTTATAACGCTCAGTCTCGCGGGACTTGCATCGGGTTTCCCACGTAAGTGGGCGACATCAGAGAGGAGCCGCCGGCGTGTCGCGATATGACCAAATGAATAATAAATCCACCTCCTTGTACGCGCACACATTACACTTTATAAATGACGCTAACAATATAGCTCGTTAGCATACGATGAAGACGGACAGGTTTGCACTTTGTTGGAAGTTCACGACCTTATAAGAAAACAACTGACACAAGATGAAAAGTTCCGACAAAGGAGATTGAAAGAGATGAGTGACAGGTTCACTAGTGTTTGTGTAAATCATAAGTTAGTATTACTTCCGTGTATATACTGAGCTAAGTCAGCGTGATGGCAAGACGCGTCGCCGTAGCAACTGAGCCTAGCAAGCTGCGCCGCACAGCTCACAGACAGACGGAGACGTAAACGACAACAAGACATAGAAGTACAAATTTCAGATTTCACAGAACGTGAAAACTGATTGGTCAAAATGCACATACAAGTAATGCTTGATTTCTACAATATTGCAGTTTTTTTTTATATATCGTGCAGCCCCAACTATATACAATAACTATTAAAACAGACGTGTTGTTGCCACAAGTGTCCAGACACATTGAAACACACCTGGACTCTCGTCACCTGCGTCGACTCGCGCTCGCTTCTTCTGCCGACTCTGCGGCGTCGAGGAGTCCGACTCGTCCTTCGGACTCTCGGCGTCGCTCTTCCTCTCGTCCAGCTTCCTCTTCGGAAACATCTTCCTGGCTGTTGACGAGAACAAGAGAACACGTTTAAGTCGTAGGGCTAATGGCTACATTTATGAAACCCAAACAAGACGTGGCACTAATGGCTACATTTATCAAGAATTTACAATTCGTAGGATTTTTTTTTTAAAGAAGCACTAGAAACATTCACAAGCTAAGCACTAATGGCTACATTTTAAAAACATGTACAAGTGACAGCGCCAATGGCTAAATTTTAGAACAATTTGTAAATCATAGCGCTAATGGCTACTTTTTAGAAACATGAACAGGTCACAGCACTAATGGCTACATTTTAAAAACATGTACAAGTCACAGCGCCAATGGCTCAATTTTAGAACAATTTGTAAATCATAGCGCTAATGGCTACCTTTTAGAAACATGAACAGGTCACAGCACTAATGGCTATATTTTAGAAACATTCAAGTCATAGCACTGATGACTACTTTTTAAAACATTTAAAGATCATAGCACTAATGGCTACTTTTCAGATACATTTAAAGATCATAGCACTAATGGCTACGTTTAAAAACATGAACCGGTCACAGCACTAATGGCTACATTTTAGAAACATTTAAATCATAGCACTGATGGCTACTTTTCAGATACATTTAAAGATCATAGCACTAATGGCTACTTTTAAAAACAAGAACAGGTCACAGCACTAATGGCTATATTTAAGAAACATTCAAGTCCTAGCACTGATGACGAGTTTTTGGCAACATGTACAAGTCGTAGCGCTAATGGCTACATTTGAGAAACATGTACAAATTGTAGTGCCGTTTGTCACATTTTATAAACATTCAAAAGTCATAGCACTAGTGGCTGCTTTTAAGAAACATTTAAAGATCATAGCACTAATGGCTACTTTTTGGAAATATGTACAAGTTTTAGTGCTAATGGTAACACATTATAAAGATTTAAAAGTTATAGCACTCATGGCTGCTTTTTATAAACATTTAAAGATCATTGCACTAATGGCTACTTTTAGAAACATGTATAGGTCATAGCACTAATGGCTACTATTTATAACCATTTAAAGATCAGAGCACTAATGGCTACATTTTAGAAACATTTAAGTCATAGCACGGATTGCTACTTCTTGGAAACATTTAAAGATAATAGCACTAATGGCTACTTTTTCGAAACATTTAAAGATCATAGCACTAAAAGCTACATTTTAAAAACATGTACAAGTCGCAGCGCCAATGGCTACATTTACTAACATGAATACAGTAAGTCGTAGCACTCATGGCTACATTTAACAAACATGTATGAGTCATATCACTAATGGCTACATTTAAGAATGAATTGTAGCAGTAATGGCTACATTTCAGAACCAGCAGTTGAGCACAATGATCCAACAGATGTATAAACAAATGCAGATCTGACTGTTAAAGATGGAAATTTGAAACGGATTGTTTAGAAATATTTGTTCAAGATTCTACAGCTCGCACCGACTAGTGGAGTCGAGGGATACCTGGAAAAATAACAGAGAACTTGAGTGTTTTTCTCTGAACTTGTTTACAAGAGAATTTAAAAAAAGTTTTCTTCAAGTTTTGTCAACGTATAAAAGTATAGCAATGAAAATATTATGAGGAGTTTAATATCTTTTGTCTGCACGAGGGAAGCTTTAAATCGAACTTTAAAGATTGAAGCTGACGTTGGAATCAATATCCGCCTTCATTGATAAAAGATTGATCAATAAAGTGTCATAAATAAAAACTGATATTTACAGTTAAAAAAATCTATTTCCTCAAATGATTTGGCAGTTCGTCGTCGTTCGGGCTCACGTCGCCCGATCAAACCACGCCAAGGAAACAAGACGAGGCAGAAGCTCTCAGAGGCTCGTCTTCGCGCGATGCTAATGGAAACATTAAACTCCACTTGAAACAGTTTCCAGAGACAGCTTAGAATTCTTCTCCCATTTCCTCCCTAATTTAATAAGTGCTGCAGGGCAAATTGCTCTTGGTACCGCATCAAACCCTGCTAAGGTTCTGGAGCAGGTAGCTGCCGATGCGTCTCTTCTGTTTATCATAATGAAAGCATTAACCCGCGACATTAAAAAGCCAATTTCCGGTCAATTTGCGGCGTTAGTCTAATGCCTCGCTGCTGATGGCGGCGGCGTTTGTTATTCCGAAGCTGCGTCAACAGCAACAACACAAACCGGGTCATTATCTGCTCGGAGAAGGCAAAAGGAAAATTAAGATAAAAGCTCTTTTCTTTCTACAAACGCACAGAAAGCGGCTCCACTTAGGATCCGGCGGTTCTGTTTCATGTGGAAGGCGGGCTGTTAGAAACTGTGGGATTCGGAGGCTGAATTAAACATGGATGGCCTCGTCTGTTCTTGTTCGGCTGGACGCCTTCATTTGCTGATCGCCGCAATAAAAAGGCAGAAATCGCTAAGATGCTCGAAAGACGAAATCTAAAAAAAAAAAATCAGTCACATGTTAAGGAGCAGAACCTGGGATTGAACGCGTTTGCCTCTAGCTCCCCCATGTGTTAGAAAAGTGTAATCATGTTGGTAAAACCAAAACGGATTTGAGAAAATATCGATACATCGATGTATGGATTTTTCATTTTCACAATAGTGTATTGATATTTAACAGCACTGTGTCAAATTGTTTTAGCATTTTCATCATTCATTTTTTATGGTTATTATTTTTATAAAGTGTGTTTAAAATAATGTAATGTTTTTAATTAAGCCATCAACATCGACATAGTCACAGCGTTTGCTCATTTTTGTGTTGCAATTAAACTTCAAGGCACTAGAGGGCAGCAGTCATTGCGTCCTCCGCAGCTAAGGACGAGAGGATACAGTGACTCCAGCTTCTTCTTCATATTTTGGAATCAAATTGAAAGCAGCAAAAGTTTTTATTTGCCTTTAAAATATTTTTTTTACCATGGATCTTTTATTGTTTACAGTTAAATGCAATTATTTTCTTTTTTTATTTGCTATGCAACATGCAAATATTCACAACATTTTTTCATTTTTGTGTTGCAATTAAACTTCTGACGGCTAGATGGCAGCAGCCCTTACGTCCACCACAGCTAAAAGGAAAAGAAAATCCTGGCAATGACTGAGGACGAGAGGATACAGTGACTCCAGAAGCTTTTAAAAGCTAATGTTTGGACATCATTTGCTTTGAAAACAAATGAAAGCAGTTACGACTTCATCAAGAGTCATGTGGTCTGTAAATTCTGCAACACCAGAGTCAAGTACTCGACAATACTACACATATATCCTTGTTACTACAGTATCAAAAATATCGTAGTGTTGACCCTGTATCAGGTGGTGTCTGAAACTTTTTTCTTTTAGCTTGTATTAAAGTGTAAACAATATGTTTATATATTATAACTATAAATAATTCCAATAGTGTAGATGGTTTTATTTACATATTTGCATCTAATTTGTCCGATATTTATACTTATTATGTTATATACGTTTGTCGTGCAGCGCTGTTATATTAGAGTTTCATTCTTTTCAGTTCATGAGGTTAAATAAAAGATATTTTATTCAAATAAATCCATCCAATTTATCAAAACATGAAGACATGTCCTACAAGGAAGGAGTTTTATTGTTTATTTTATCATTTGTTGTGTTTTTAAAACTATACAAATGACTTGTAAGTGATGCTAAGAATCACATCCTGAATCGTACCTCTTATCATTGAGTCCTGGGGTGTATATGTAATAATGTAACCTGAAAGACGATCCGAGTCAGTGATTGACAGATGAGGCAGAGAGACAGACGGGTGGATCAGACAGACAGAAAAAACAGTTGAAGTGTAAAGAGAGTCTGAGCTCGACTGTGCCGGCAGCACCGAGCAGCTATTTCAGTAACGGTGTTAACAAGAAGTTTAACCTCGTCACGTTCGCGTCGCTCCTCGAGAATTCATCCTCACATTTGTTTCAAATAAATCTCGCTCAGGGCTGAGGAATTAAAGTTCAGTCTGCAGCGACTTCTCTCAAAAATAAAAAAAGAAGAAGAAGATCTGAGCTCGTAGTAGAGATCACAGGGAATTACAAATCCTTGACACTGACCCGTCTTGCGCTTGGCGACTCCGGAGGGCGAGATGGAGTTGGGCGTGCTCGGAGTTCCTGGCGAGGCGGAGGCTGAGGCGGGGTGGCCGGGGTTATGGGGGTAACCGGGGCGGGCGGAGGAGACAGCGGCGTGGGGACGGCCTTGAAGACGTCTTCCTGCTGGACAAAATAGTTGGTGAAAAACTGTTCAATAAAAACCTTAAAATCCAAAATAGCGACATCGTAGTAAACACATTTAATTACTGTGAATAAGGGTCACAAGAACCGATACTTTGGTGCCGGCGATGAAAAAAAATACATCAATAACACAACAATAACAATAACAAATCTTGGCGTAGACGACGTGGGCAGTAATCTCACTCTGGGAGTTTCTGCCGTCTACAGCGACTTCTGCTAATACGAGTGAAAACAAGACGCCTCGACTTATTGATAAACCAGTAGGAGTCTCGTTTGGAAATACTTGAGATTCAGAGAGGATGAAAGTGGAGTAAATATCGACCCCTGCAAACCTGTAAACCTTTAAGTCTCTGAAGCTCGGAAACTGAATGAAGAATCACTTGAACGACATCCTGACTCGTTCAGAGAGTTCAAGTTCAGGGAATTTCAGTTCGATATAACGTTAAAGTAACAACAACACACTTGTTATTCGAGCGAGAGGCGCTTTACTACAGACGTGTACTTTTATAATACTTTAAATTAAGAGTCAACATGTTAATGTATCATTGTGAGTTGCTTTCTGAACTCATTTTATTTGAATTAAACCTTTATTTTTTACTTTACAGTGAAGGTCTGACACAGACCAGGAGCGACTCAGGTTTTTTTTAAAGGCTTGTTTGTTGTTGTTGATTTTCTTATTTATAAAGACAAATGTTTCAGTTTGTTATTATACTTGAAGGCTGCTCAACACTTTTTTTAAGTTTAACAGTTGTCACTTTATTTAATAAAGTTATGTTCTTAAAAATAAATGTTACTTGTTTTAACCCTCGTATCAAAAAGTATCGGCAAAATGTCCTCATTTTGTAGAAAACTGACTTTTTGTTAAAAATGGAAATAATAATTGCAAAATACAGGAAATTAACAAAAGAAAACAAATAACTGCATTATTCTGCTTGAATTAAAGATTTTGCTGATGTTTAAATTTCAAGTTTTTATTTGCAAATTTGTGGTTTTGTTTTACGGGAAGAACATATTAAAACACGAAAATCCATTTGAATTATTTAATTCTGTGTGCTGGATCTATAGACTATAATTTGTATGTAATTTTTTAACAGTAAAATGTATATGTATATCGATATCGCGATACCGGCATGTGCGATATGTAGATCGAGAACATGTGCGATAATTTCTTATTATTATTCATTGTATAGATCAAGCATTTCTTAATTGTGCACCTCGTCCAATCAGGCGCAACCTTAAACGCGCACTTCGTCCAATCAGGCGAAACCTTAAATGCGCACTTCGTCCAATCAGGGGCAACCTTAAAAGCGCACTTTGTCCAATCAGGCGCAACCTTAAATGCGCACTTCGTCCAATCAGGCGCAACCTTAAATGCGCACTTCGTCCAATCAGACGCAACCTTAAATGCGCACTTCTTCAAATCAGGCACAACCTTAAACATGCACTTCGTCCAATCAGGCGCAACCTTAAATGCGCACTTCTTCAAATCAGGCACAACCTTAAACATGCACTTCGTCCAATAAGGCACAAACTTAAATGCACACTTCTTCCAATCAGGCGCAACCTTAAATGCGCACTACGTCCAATCAGGCACAACCGTAAACGTGCACTTCGTCCAATCAGGCACAACATTAAACATGCACTTCGTCCAATAAGGCACAAACTTAAATGCGCACTTCTTCCAATCAGGCGCAACCTTAAATGCGCACTGCGTCCAATCAGGCACAACCGTAAACGTGCACTTTGTCCAATCAGGTGCAACCTTAAATGCGCACTTTGTCCAATCAGGCGCAACCTTAAATGCGCACTTCGTCCAATCAGGCGCAACCTTAAATGCGCACTTCGTCCAATCAGGCGCAACCTTAAATGCGCACTTCGTCCAATCAGGCGCAACCTTAAATGCGCACTTCGGCCAATCAGGCGCAACCTTAAATGCGCACTTCGTCCAATCAGGCGCAACCTTAAATGCGCACTACGTCCAATCAGGCACAACCGTAAACGTGCACTTCGTCCAATCAGGCACAACCGTAAACGTGCACTTTGTCCAATCAGGCGCAACCTTAAATGCGCACTTCGTCCAATCAGGCGCAACCTTAAATGCGCACTTCGTCCAATCAGGCGCAACCTTAAATGCGCACTTCGTCCAATCAGGCACAACCTTAAACATGCACTTCGTCCAATATGGCACAAACTTAAAAGCGCACTTCCCTCAATCAGGCGCAACCGTAAACGTGCACTTCGTCCAATCAGGCTCTACGATAAATGCACACTTAACAAAAATCTTGAATCGTAATTTAACAAAAGAGACAAACATCACAAAGATGGGGTTGGATCAACTCCCAAAGGTCAACTCACCTTCACGATCTTGTCGGCGGCCTCGGCGCAGGCCTTGCTCTCGGTGGTCGCCTGCTCCTTCTCGACCGGAGCTTCGTCTTCGTCGCTGTCCAGTAGCTGCCGGCTGCGCTTGGTCACCTTCTTCACGGGCGAGTCGGTTTCCCGGACGCCGTTCTGGACCTTGAGCGGACTCTTGGCGGGCCTGGGGGTCGCACACGGGTCATCACAGTCAACGACGATCAAAGGGAAAAGTCACTCTGGATTTATACGCCTCTTCAGGAAACTCTTCATGGACTCTGACCATGTGACGGGAAGTTTTGAAGGAGAGAGGTCAGAATTCATCATCATAGCCACTGACGGATGATAAATGGAATATTTTCTCCACTCGTGTGATAATTAACTTCGCATGGACTTCTGGATTACAACCCTCGACAGGTTTGACGACCACTTAGGACGATAATTAGAGTCAACGTGACCGTTTTACAAATCGCACTCGGTTATTAATCTTTGTTTCCATTCAACACTCGGCTCGGTCCAGACTCAAGTGTTTCTCTACATATAATTACTGAATATTATAATTCACTCGCACTCAAATGATGGTAGAATTCAAAGGTATTACACTTTATATCACACTGGGCTCTATGAAGCCAGTGACGTTAGTTTCTCCCATTTATTATCTTTCTACATATAATTATGTTTATATCTATGTATATCTTCTTTATTGAACATCCAACAGTTACTTGAATGACATGTTTATGTTGATTTTTCAATCGATTTATTTACCAATTTATCTTGTGTTATTTAACACATCTCACATAACTGTATTTGTATTTCTGTTTATCGTCCTGTCTTTTATAATAAAATAAAAATACCTGTGAAAGTTCCTATCCTGATTTGCTTTTATTCTATTCATATTTGTATTTATTTTTTTCATATTTGTATTTTTTACATTCATGTTTGTATTTTCTCTATTTATTTTGCATTTCTCTCTATTTTTTTACATATTTGTATAGTTTGCATTCATTTTTGTATTTTCTCTATTCACTTTGTATTTCTTTCTATCTACATTTGTATTTTTTATATTCCCATTTGTATTTTTTTGCATATTTGTATTTTTTCTGTTCCCATTTTATTTTTTTTCAATCCTATTTGCATTTCTTTTTTACATATTTGTATTTTTTCTATTCCCATTTTTTTTTTTTTTTACATATTTGTATTTTTTCTGTTCGCATTTGTATTTTTTAATATTCCCATTTGTATTTTCTCTAGTAATATTTGTATTTTTTACATTAATATTTGTAATTTCTCTATTAATTTGTATTTTCTATATTTATATTTATACTTGTATTTTTATACTTTTATTTGTAATTTTGGTGTATAAATATTGTCAGTTTCTGATCAAATTTTAACCAACTACTGTTTCCAATAAAAATGTAATATCTTACATTACCATTTCATTTTTTCTCATTTAAATGTAAATTAATTTTTTGGAGATACAGTTTTGACTCAATTTTCTGTCGTCCTCATTTTGTAGATATTATTTAATAATATTTTTATTTGTAACGCACTAGGCCACCATGCAGACAGATTCAAAAACAAATAAAATGACAAATTATAAGTTAAGACTGTAACAAAAGTGGAAAAAAAAAACTACAAAACATGGAAACTATAAAACAAGCGTTAAGAATTAATAAAACTGTGTAAAATGTGTGTTTTTAGCAGTTGAAAAACAATATCCGACTTATATTTACTTCACTCTTCTGGTTTGTTTACGCCACTTTAATAAAGGCATATATTTTTTGTATTCATCTCATTTTATTTATATTTAATAATTTGATTCTGTTCAAAACGGCATTCCACGACACCTCAAAAAACATAAACCTTGTTTGATTCTAGATATACTGACAGGTGAAGTGAGGAGACTATGGACGATGATGTTTGCCTATGATATAGTGACGTGTAGTGACAGAGGTGGAGAAGAAGCTGGAGATAAGAGAACTGAAAGGTTGAGGAAGGGAAGTAAAACCAGTGGAGATCTACTCATGAACTAGTAGAATTAAAAAAAACTTACTTTTTCTTTTTCGGTTCATCGTTGATTTTCTTCGCAGTATTCTTGGGCTGGAAGAACGAACTGATGACGAGAATATCCGTTAAAGAAGTGAGAATCTCTACCTTCAGTGAAGTAACTACAGAACATGGTGCGTCGTCTACGCCATTTGTATCTCATTTAATGTTGTTTTTAATGGTTCCTACAAGTATAATTTAGTTAAATGTGGAATTAAAATCGTTTTTAGTGTATTTGTGTACGTTTGTCTGGTGATGTAGGAAATGATAGTGTAGCTTTACATCTAAATTACGCGTTTTTTAAATGCCTTTACGATTGTAAATACATCCAACACATGTATTGACGCATTTAAAACAAATTGTGTGTTTATAAAAACTACTTAAAACATGTTTTTCTTCTCGTGAAACTTCAACAATAATCAAGCTAATATCATGCGCCTCCTCGCTAGCTTAGCATGCTACTTACGAGATGCTGCGCTGCATGTTGTCTCGGAGCCTCTTTGGTCACTTTTTTAAAAAATGTTTAAAAATCGAAAAAGGTTTTCACAGGAAACTGCTCAAAAGAAAAAGAGAATCTCCCGCGCTGAGACCACAGCGACACAACACTCGGGATTATTACGCGCCAAAGTGACGTATTCGTGCAAAGATCGTTTGTGGAGACAGATGAGCACTCTGTGTGTGTCGTGGCGAACCCGGAAGTCAACACCGAGATGTACGACTTAAAACAGAAAATCTTTATTAATATTTATTAATTAAAACATTTATTATTATCATAACTATTTATTTAACGGATAGGAAATATGATGATGTATCCCGAGAGTTAACGCTACAATAAACGTCTACAGATGCCTTTAAATTAAAATGAAAAAACATATATTTGTTATAATATTGATATAAATCAAGTTATTAAGAATAAACACATAACGTAACGTAAAATATGTTGCGAAATAACCCTAAATGATTTGTACAATAAAAAAAAGGAGTAAAGTGATATAGGAGTGATACATCTTTCGTTCAGTTGTACTCCTTCCTGAGAAAATGGAGGTTCAGGAGGAGTTCAGGACTTTACTGCCCCCTAAAGCCCAGGAGTGGAAACAGGAAATAAAGTTTAAAAATCAAGAAATTAAATAAATAAATCGAGTCAAAATGAACTGATTTAATCTTAAAAGTGCCATGTTGTTGTTGTTTTTTTGTCAATAAGACAAGTGCTGAGAAGCTGAATTAAAAAAAACAACTATTTTGTTAATAACAGTAATGATGAGGTGATGTTGTCTTCTTCACTCTCTCTTCTTCTTCTGCAGGTCGTCGTGTCCAGGTTTCTTCAGTCCTCCCACCTTTCCGCCGCTCACTTCCCACTCGGTGACATGGGTTCGACACAGAGATGGGAACCCGGGGTCCCCCTGGAAGGAAGGGGGTCCACACACCAGGGGGTCCTGCAGGAAGCGTGCTGGATGGACGGGTCTGGGGAGGCAGCGGGGAGGGTGAGGGAGGGTGAGGGGAGGGGAGGGTAAGGGTGAGGGTGAGGGTGAGGGTGAGGGTGAGGGTGAGGGTGAGGGTGAGGGTAGCGAGGAACGACTGTGAGGACAAGAGTTTGGTTAGAGACGCAGAAGACTTTCACCAAACATTCTGAATATTGTCATTAATCGAAGAAGAACAATTGTTAGTATCAGTGAAAGACAGTAGAGGCAGTAAAGTTGTAGTCATTGAAGTACTGAATTATTTCAGTAGTACAAAGTCATCATAGCAGTATCAAGAATCCTTAGATACAGTATTATTATTTGTATTATTAATAGTATGAAGTTATCATAAAAGTACAGAAGTATTACTAAGCATTACTTGTATCATAGTATAATTAAAATATTTTAGTAGTATAATGAAATCATAGTAGTATTTAAGTATTTTTAGTAGTATAAAGTATTTAAAGTAGTATAAAGTAGTAGTATAAAGTAGCCATAGTAATCAAGTTTTTAAGTTTTCTTAGTAGTATAAAGTAGTAATAGCAGTATTTATGTATTTTCAATAGTTATCATAGTAGTACTGAAGTATTCTCTGTAGTATAATGTAATCATAGTAGTGTCAAAATATTATTGGTAGTGTAATGTAATCAAAGTAGTATTCAAAAATGATTTACAATATAATTTAATCATACAAGTACTGAAGTACTCTGAGTAGTGAAAAGTAATCATATAAGTACTGATGTGGTCTTAGTAGTATACAGTAATCCTAGTATTATTTAAGTATTCTTAGTAGTACAAATAAATAATTGAAGTACTGAAGTAATCTTAATAGTATATTAAAGAGTGGAAGTAAATGCTGAACTAATCATAATAGTATTATAGTAATCATATTAATGCTTGACTTTAAAAAAATATCTTATTAAAGAGTGGAAGTAATACTGAATTTATTGTAATAGTAAAGTAGTCTTAGTAATACTGAAGTAATTCTAATAGTATTAAAGAGTGGTAGTAATACTGAAGTAATTGTATTGTTATTAAAGAATGGTAGTAATACTGAAGTAATTATATTGTTATTAAAGAATGGTAGTAATACTGAAGTAATTATATTGTTATTAAAGAATGGTAGTAATACTGAAGTAATTATACTGTTATTAAAGAATGGTAGTAATACTGAAGTAATTGTATTGTTATTAAAGAATGGTAGTAATACTGAAGTAATTGTATTGTTATTAAAGAATGGTAGTAATACTGAAGTAATTATATTGTTATTAAAGAGTGGTAGTAATACTGAAGTAATTATATTGTTATTAAAGAGTGGTAGTAATAATGAAGTAATTATATTGTTATTAAAGAGTGGTAGTAATACTGAAGTAATTATATTATTAGTGGAGGTAAAATAGTTCAGTAGTACTTCACCTCCCTCCATGAGTGACGGGGGTGCGGCGGGCGGATGAAGACCAGTGTTGGGGGGCGGGACGGGGAAGTGGATCGGGCTGCCCGGGACCAGCTGGAGAAGGATGACACAAACTTAATTATCGTTAACGAGCCTCGTCGTTTCCTTGACAACGAAAAGTACACGTTTCATTTGAGGATAAAGGAGTTTGAACTGGTCGTCGTGGCGACCGTCGTCTAAAGGATGGCGTGAGTGAAGCATGAAGGAGGGAGGAGGAGAGAGAGGAGTGACCTGATGGAGGGATGGACCCGGCATGTCGGGGTAGTTGACCAGGATGAGTTTGGTGAAGTTGAACTTGTAGGTGAATCGTTTGCCTTTGGTCTTGTTCAGGATTCGTTTGTTGTAGTAATACCTGGAAGCAGAGAAGACTCGTTCACGCGACTCACCGGCTCTCTGACTCATCAATGGCCGTTTACTGACTCGTTTACCATGCTGTGGAACTGGATCTTGTTTAAAGACTCGTTTAGAGAGTTTTGTTTATAGATTTACTGACTCACTTCATGAGTCTTTTTTTTATTTATTAACCTATTACCCTATTTCATGAGTCATTTACAGACTCCTTTACTGACTCGTTTACAGACTCATTTACTGACTCATTTACTGACTCGTTTACAGACTCATTTACTGACTCATTTACTGACTCATTTACTGACTCATTTACAGACTCGTTTACTGACTCATTTACTGACTCGTTTACAGACTCATTTACTGACTCATTTACTGACTCATTTACTGACTCATTTACTGACTCATTTACTGACTCGTTTACAGACTCATTTACAGACTCATTTACTGACTCATTTACTGACTCATTTACTGACTCGTTTACAGACTCATTTACTGACTCATTTACTGACTCATTTACTGACTCATTTACTGACTCATTTACAGACTCGTTTACTGACTCATTTACTGACTCGTTTACAGACTCATTTACTGACTCATTTACTGACTCATTTACTGACTCATTTACAGACTCGTTTACTGACTCATTTACTGACTCGTTTACAGACTCATTTACTGACTCATTTACTGACTCGTTTACTGACTCATTTACAGACTCGTTTACTGACTCATTTACTGACTCGTTTACAGACTCATTTACAGACTCATTTACTGACTCATTTACAGACTCGTTTACAGACTCATTTACAGACTCGTTTACTGACTCATTTACAGACTCATTTACTGACTCGTTTACTCACTTGTTAACCTATTTGTGTAAAGAGCCGTTAAGTGACTTGTCTTAGTGCTAGTTTAGTGAGTCACTTGTCTACTGACTCATTTGCAAACTAGTTCACAGACTAGTTGATGATGTGTTTAATGAGTCGATCACCGACACTTAACTGAGTCATTCGTTTACCTTCCTACTGAGCCGATGGTTAAGTTGTCTACTGATTCATTCGCAGTTTTATTTTTGACTCACTTTATGACTCGTGGATCACAAGGGTCAGAAAACAGTTTTAGAGCCTGTTTGAAGGAGTCACTGACTCACAAGCCTACTGACTCATTTAGAGACTGTTTAAAAGAGCCATTTCCCAACAAGTCTAATGACTCTTTAGAGAGAATTAAAAGTATTTACTGACTCATTGACTCGTGTTTTTCTCGTGTGTCACTTTTTAAACTTATTAACCTGTTACCTAAACTGATAACTGAGTCGTCAAATGAGCTGTTTCGTGAGCCATTTACAGACTCGTTTACTGACTCGTTTACTCACTTGTTAACTTATTTGTGTAAAGAGCCGTTAAGTGACTTGTTTGCGTGCTAGTTTAGCGAGTCACTTGTCTACTGACTCATTTGCAAACTAGTTCACAGACTAGTTTACGTACTAATTTTCCGAGTCTTTGACTCACAAGTTTACTGACTCATTTAGAGACTGTTTAAAAGAGTCGCTTATCATCTAATTTTCTGAATCGTTTCCTGAGTTGTTGACCCACAAACTCACTCGGAACATGTTTAACTGAGCCGTTTGCTAACATGTTTACTGACTCATAATCTGAGTCGTTGACACATCATTTTACAGACTCATTTTCTTTGACTCACAAGTCTACTGACTCATTTAGAGACCGTTTAAAAGAGCCATTTCCTGACAAGTCTAACGACTCTTTATCTCTTTGGTGAATTCTTGAGTCGTGTTCGTGGAACCGAGTCGGCCCAAGAAGACCCGGCGGTGGGCGGAGCCTGTGGTGGGCGGGGCATGCAGTGGGCGGAGCCTGTGA